>JASDQU010309132.1:64835-85775 GCA_032191745.1 Picea mariana
TGTCAAATTTCTTAATGATCATTTACAGAGGCATTAATTATGATGAAAAGTTTAGTAAAGTCCTTGAACAATGCCAACACTATCATTGAATTGGACATAAGGAGTTGCACTATTTTGATATTAACCCATGCACTATTTTTGGGAAGGAAAGACACCTTTATGAAAGGTGTCAGAAGCAAATGAAGGTTCATTGGAAACATGTAAATTTTTCCTAGTTATTGGAGCGGACTTACTGTCGGGTTCATACATAGGTACAACCATTTTTATTGAGAGATATTTGTATAATAGACGAAGATGAATGTTTTGATTATGAATTGATGATTTAGGGCATGATCCAGGCCCAAATGAGGATGTATTTTGAGTTGAAGATAAATTCTTCTCTAATCCAGGTGGATATTGGTGGCCACCCACCTATTCCAATTGGCTCCTCTTGACAATTTTTAGTTCAACACGTTCTTCTGTAATTCTTTGTAATTGTGGGTTATACACTTTCGGGGATATCTAAATCCCTACACAACTTCCAGGTGGATATTGGTGGCCGCCCACCTAATCCAACTGCCTTATTTTGGAGGTTTTCATGTCAGTACATCTTTCTATACTTCCAGGGCTATTTTGGGGCCCTAAACAATGTTTTTGGCTTTCCAAAGTCAAAATGTAGATGAAGTTAGATTTTGATGACATAATGTGTATTTATTGAAAATACCTTTCCAACGGGCTATCACACGCCTAAAATGAAGGTCATACATAAAATTTACGACCCAGAGAAGTTGAGGTACCAACTTACCCATTGGGGCCCTCATAACTTTTGGCATTTCATCTCCTGGGGTTAGGTTTTTGGATGTCTAGGATTTTGGAATTCATGAATCATGTTAAAAAGGCCTCTGGAGCCTCATTATAATCATTCTTCTTATACATATGCACATAGTATCCACCTCTCTTCTCAGAGACAGCTACTACCATTTGAGCAAGTTGTTTTCAGTTCTGCATTTTTACAATTTCAGCTATTTTATTTAGTCAATAGAAGTTATTTTTCATTGGATAACTGTTGTTCTTCTCTGTATCTCTATGTTATTGTATTCAGTCTATTATATATTTCTTTCTGTTCATAAATCCAGATCATTTCTATGAGAGCGGTCTGCTCTTCATTTATTTTTCTTCGTGCATGTCCTTGACAAGATCTGGGTACAAGAAGTTGGGACTTGAACCAATCGAGCCCTTGAAAGATCAACCGCACTGAGCCCGAACAAAACTCATGGGAGAAGAGAAGAAATATGATGGAGTAGGATATTCTTTTTAAACTATTGCTTGAGGAATCCCTTGCATGACAAAGGAACGAAATGATGGACAACTTTGCACAGATCCTTCGGTGACTGCCCACAAGAGACACATCTTCATCAAGAGGCCATGCAACCTCATTCAAGGTACAAGTAAATTTTGATATTCCATTATTTGAAGGACTGATAGATGCGGATGCTGTAGATAAATGGTTGAATCTACTCGAAGGGTATTTTTCAGTCCACAATTTTTTCGATAGGGAAAAGATTACTTTTTCACACCTCAAGGTCGTCTCGCATGTTAAGGAATGGTGGGATACTTACTCTGACCAAAGGGCCATAGAGGAATATGAAATATTTGTGGTTGCCCCTACATGGGATTCCTTCAGGGATGCCATTAAAGAACAATACTACCCTATTGGAAGCTACGAGGACCAGTACATAAGATGGACCACCCTGCGTCGGGAAAGGGACTAGACAATACTAGTTTTCACCAATATTTTCCATACCATGCACACCAAATTGGGTATCAAAGACTCTGAATGATATCTGGTACTCAAATACCATGGTTGTATGCATAGAGATGTTAAAAAATAAATGGAGTTTCTAGACATCACATCATTGGGTATGGCTTATAGATATGTTGTCAAGATCGAGCATAAATTTAAGCAGAAGAGGTGAGAGTTTGGATCTGCAAATTCCTCACAACCGAAGTAAGGAAAAGGCGGCTCCAACCCACAAAACAAGGGATAGAGACAATATGACCACTCTCAAGGAAACTAGTCCAAGCTGCAACAAAATAAGGGTAATGAGAAGTCGAAGAAGGACATGAGAAAGTGGTGTGAATATCATAAAATCCCTTGGCACAACACCAAAGAATGTCACTCCAAGAAGTCACTGGTGGTCGAGCTGAAAGCTTCCAAGTCCGAGGTAGAGTCTAACTCCGAATCAAATCCAGAAGGAGGGAAGTGGATTATCGATGCCGAACCCAACACCACTGTCGCTACCACCAATTTCCATCCAAGTGAACTAGAAGAACAAGAGGAAGGGGAACACCTCTTTCACTCATAGATGTGGGCAAAGGGGGATCTGGTTCATTTCATTGTTGATAGAGGAAATCGAAAGAAATTGATCTCAACATAGGTTGTCAAGTGACTAGATTTGCTGATGAAACCACACCCACAACCCTACACCATCAGCTGGCTTTTCCAAGGAATATATCTTTGCATCATCCAACAGTGTCATTTTCCCTACGACCTCAAGCCCTTCAAAGATGAGGAATTTTGTGATATTTCTCCTGTTGAAGTTTGTGTTGTTATTTTAGGACAACATATTTTTGGAAGCGACATGTTGTGTATGAGTCTAGACCCTGCAATGTTATTATAACTTTGGGTAGAAAATTGTACAAGATACCAGAGGTAGCGCCGCCTACTGTTATTTCTTTAATCTCTGCTAAGCAATGCAGTAAGGTCATTTCACAAACTGGGAAGTTCATCTTCTTTGTGATTCATGCTCATAGTAGGAATAAGGTTACCTCCACATCTATGACCTCTACACAGAGCCTCTCTTTGTAGCAGAGGCAAGTGGAAAAAATCATGGAAGAGTATAGAGAGATCTTCTCCTCACCCAGCGGGATACCGACACACTGCCAAGTCAAGCATCCAATTTATCTAACCCCCAGTGCACCTCTGCTTAATGGACCAGTTTATCATTGCTCACTAATGGAAATGACGAAATCAAGTGTCATATCTAAGATCTTCTTCAAAAGGGGCACATTATACCCAAATCCTTTCCTTGAGGAAGCCCGATTGTATTGGTGCAGAAGAAAGACATGATTTGGTGGCTCTGCATTGATTACAAAGCATTAAACAAAATCACAGTCAGGAACCGATACCCAATTCCCCGAATTGATGACCTTCTTGACCAACTCAAGGGGGCTAATTTCTTCAGCAAGATTGACCTAAAGTCTAGATACCACTAGTTTCCCAACGAACCGATTGATGTATAGAAGACAACTTTCAAATCTAAAGAAGGTCTCTTCAAATGGTTGGTCATGCCCTTTGGCCTAAACAATGCACCAACAACTTTCATGAGGTTGATCGATGATGTATTGAGACCCTTCACCAACTCTTTTGTGGTGGTATATCTGGATGACATCCTCATCTTCAATATAACTTGGGAGGAGCACATGCAACATATTCAATAGGTTTTGAGCACTCTACGCCATCATAAGTTATATGCAAACTTGGAAAAATGATCCTTTGGCATGAACAAGGTCCAATACTTGGGATACATTGTTGATGAACATGGGGTACATGTGGATCCAACTAAGATCCAAGTCATCTGTGACTGGCCAGCCTTGACCACATTAACTGAGCTTCGGAGCTTCTTGGGACTTGCCAACTTCTACCGACGGTTCATGTTGGAATTCTCCCATATCGCATGGGCCCTCATCCAAGTGACCAAGGGTGATGGAAAGGGAAAGTTCGCATGGGGCAAGGAACAAAAAAGAGAATTTGATGATCTAAATCATTTCTTGTGCTTAGCTCCAATAATCTCCTTACCCGATTTGCAAAAACCATTAGAGATTGAGATTGATGCATCTGACTATGCTGTAGGCCCAGTTCTCACTCACCCCAGTCATCTGGTAGCATACCATAGTGAGACACTCTCAGATAATGTCCATAAATACCCCACATATGACAAGGAAATGTATTCCATTGTACAAGCCTGTTGTCAATGGAAACATTACATTCTGGGAAAGGAGACAATCATCCACACTAATCAAAAGCCTCTGCAGTTCATACAAACACAGGGGAAGTTGCAGAACGACCACCATTAGAAGTGGTCCACCTACCTAAAATAGTTCCATCTCAACATCAAGTATAAGATAGGGAACACAAATCGTGTCACTGACTACCTCAGTCGACCTCCCATGGCTGCACTCACCACCGTGCTCCATTCTAGTGGGCATGAGGCATTTGAGTGGCCCCAAATTTATCAAAAATATCTGAAATTCACCACCACCTATCAAATTTTGGGTATGGGTGTGAAACTCACTGGTTTTCACATTCAGGATGGATTGTTATTCCATATGGTCCATCTCTGTGTTCCTACAAGCGAGCGTGCAAAGATGATTTGGGAGGCTCACTACAGTGGGATGGCAAGACATTTTGGCATTGAGAAAACTGTGACCATTCTACATAAACATTTTTATTGGCCAAAACTTTGACAGGATGTCAACAAGTATATCGGAATTTGCACTACCTGTGCCATTTCCAAGCCAACCATCAAGAAGAAAGTCTTATACACCCCTCTTCCTATTCCTGAGAGGCCTTGTGAACCCATCTAGATGGATTACATGTTTGGCCTTCCCTCCACCAAGCAAGGAAATGATTGCGTATTTTTGGTGGTTGATCGGTTTTCGAAGATGGCCATTCTCACAACCTGGAAGAAGAGAATCACAGTGGCAGATACTGCCAAGATCTTCTTTGAATGAGTGTGGGTCCTGTTGAGGGATCCTAAATCCCTTTAACTCAACAACAGGAACCAAACCTACCATCGAGGCCCAATTAGACACTACAATGTTTGATAGTGGAATGGTTCTCCAAATCTGTTGATCCAACCAAATAATCGATGGGATTTACATAGTGATTGACAATATGTCTTCTTATGAAAATTCTTCCTTCAGTTTAAATGTTCTCTCTTGTATTTTCTTTTATTAGGTGGGTTTGCTAAAATATATGTGCTAGTATAAACCAGCTAGGTAAAGGGGAAATCTTAACTACTGAAGAAGGCTGAGCTTGGGATAACCCTCGTGCTCTAGCATGCAGACAAATATTTTCATACCCGTGACAAGACTAGTACTAATACATCAACTTGCTGGTATTTTAATTATTGACTGAGATACAATTATAGAAAGAAAACATACATGTGATAAAATGATGGCAAGAAAAATAGTTTCCTTAGCTCTAACCATTAATCACACATTAACACAACGATTTTATTTCCATCATTAGAGATAAGAACTATTAAAATATTGAATCAACTAACTTATCAATAGATTCAAAAAATATTACTCATTACAACATCCATTCATGAGATAAAGTCAGAAGTAATTCTTCCTTATAATCCAATCACACACGCCTTTGATGTAAAACAAAAATTTGTCTCCAGTCCTAAACATGACTTCTCAATTGAGGTAGTTCCAAAATAGTTTTTTACAATTCCAAAAATGAGGGTCTTTTCCAAAACCATCGACCTTTTCTAAAAGGTCGATCCTCTTATTTATAAAAACTTATTATCTAAAAATAACTAACAAAAGTGCAAGCTAAGTAAAAAAAAACATCGCCACATGGCACTTCCATCACTCTATCTTCTAAGAGTCATCAAATGGTTTCACTTAAGTGGATGACTCTTCTCATACTCTGACAATTTGACAAAGAGTTCCTCGCATGCGTTGGCATACGAGAATCTGTGTTGGTCCATCGGAGTTGAAAGGATCTCCTTTATCTCCACTGCCCATGCTCGATACTTGACTACTTTAACACTTAACTGCTGTAATACTATTCAAGCCTTGATCGAGTGATCCATGAACTACTGTAATTGACCTGGCGCCATGTTTTCCGCCTTTGCTATCTCTCCAGTCCACGATGAGTCTTGTTCTACATGTTGTTTGACTATGTCATCCAAGTCGACAAATTCCTCGAGTGAGTCGAATTATGGGAGACCGATGTCTCTGATCCCCCAATTGATCTTGGTCTAGTTCTAGCTTCTTTCGCAATCTACCCATTTCTCTTGAATCTCCCGATGAGGTTCTTGGACCATATTCACCCAGTATTCATCTGACTTTCTTATACGATCGATGTTGTTGTCCCTTAGCACCCAAATGTTGTCTTCTTCGGCATCTTGGCCCTTTTGAACTGCATTGATGTAATCAATTCTTTCCACTACTTGGTGGGCCTTCTCATACCATATTTCCATGTCTTTTCACGTCGCTAGATCCATAAGGGTGTCTTCTTGGAAGTCGTCTATTCCTGCAGTGAAAAGGTGCCACTCACTCATGAATTTGTTGTAGGCATCTTGGAATTCACTTCTTAAAAATAATGTGGCCTGTGTGTAGTCCTGATATTATTTCTCCAAATGGCACAGATGCTCCAACTCCTTTAGAGAAGTGGCCAACTCCTCTTCATATTTCCTTGCTTTATCCAGGGTGGCGTATGTGATTTCCATCCCTGCGCCGATAAGCTCAGACGTCTTGGAATGCTATGTGTTGATCAATTTCTCCTATGTGGTGATGAGGATGGAACTGTCCAAAGTAAGCCTCCTTTCCTTGGTGGTTCTCTTCACGATGGATTTCCTCTTTTGGTCGTAGGCGATTGTTTGTATATCGACGGCCTCATCCACATGTTCAGGGATTTGTTGCTCTCCCCAAGTAAGAGTGTTTCCCAGGCTCCCGATGGTGTATATCTGTTCAAGACTGGGTTCATGAACCTCTTCTATATGTCTTGATGGCTCGAAATCTGGTTGTTTCTCATCGGGTGGTAAAGTATTGGCCAAAATTGAGAAATCATGGGTAGGTTTGGTACTTACTTGGTAATTGGTTGTTGATATGTCGATTTTCTATTATGGAATTTATTCCCCTTGTTCACCCTGATTCATTCGGGTTCCCGGTATTTCAAATGGCTCAGTGTCCAAGGCACTTTCTACCTCATGCTCATTCTGCAGACGAATCTGACTTGGAGCATCGGGACCCGGGGTGGATGATTTCTTGGGTTCTTTCTCCTATGTGATTTTCACCAGAGTGACCAGGGACACCTTCAAACTCTCCTCATCATCGTATATGGTAATTAAATCGAACAAGAGATTTGGCATACTTGTCCTTCTTGATGTCCTCTCTATCTTGGGCCGAGCCGAAGCTTCCCTTGGTGATTCGACCTGTGGTGATGGAGCTTCAGGGTTTCCTGACTCGATGATTTCTTCAATCTGTATCAGCTCTGGGCCACCTGGTTCTCCCTGGCTTTCAACTGGGTCATCGACTAAGATCCTCATCATTTATATCAGGTTAGGGTCATTTTACAACTAATAAATCATCCTCTATGCCCCTTGTATTAATAGTAATCCCCTTCTCTGTACCTTTGTTGTCTCTGTCACTATGATTTCTTCCCTGGACCTAAGGGCCTCTTGAGATGAGTACTCTATCATTTCCACCTGATCGTCCATGCTCATGGCCTTGAACCTCATCATGTTTGGGTTGGGCATCCTCTACACCACCTCGTCCCAGTCCTAGGCACTCTCTGTGAATATTTCTTACTCAAACTTGTCATGAGCATACTACCAGTAGGATGATACTTGCGAAGCATGTTGGATGACTAGGGCTTTTGGTTCGTTCTTGCGTAATCGACTTGTCGAGAACCTGAATTAAATTTGGTTCAACCCCTCCAGTTTGTATTGAGCAATATCTTTCACCGGATAAAACCCTATATGAAAACCGTAGGGTATGAAATCTCGTTTCTTGTCTTTGACCAAGGTGGCATTATAGCCAGCTGCAGGATGGTCTGATAACAGATTTCTCCCACAATGAGTTGGTCAGGGACATGAGCATGTAGGATATGTGGTTCTATGGTGGCCCCAAACACTCTGATGTAGGTTGAGTGTTCATATAAATACCAATGGCCTACCTTTTCTATCATTTTCTTGGATGCCGCAGATAGTCTTGGGAATTTCTTATTAAAAATAATAAAGTAAATGTGAGCGATGAATTCATCGTAGATAAGTGCATAAGAATTTTTGTACCTGTTCTCCCATAGTATCCTAAAGTAAACGTGGATCAAGATCTCTACAACATGCTAGCTTAGATTCATGTCGACGAAGACATTCCTTGCACACATGACATCGAGTAGGTACGAGGCCATGTAGAAAGTTGGTGCCTCTCCTTCCTTTGGTAAATGAGCCTGCTATATACATATGCTCAATTATTTTGAGATTATCACTCCCCATTTGAAGCTGCTCCCGACGATCGCCACTGTGTACACCAAAGGCATCCATTCTTCCGAAAACTTGGAGCAATATTTTTCTCCATATAGCCGGCAGATGAGAGCCATCAAATAGATGTATGGCTCCCTCAAGTTGATTGTTCCATACCATCCATTGATCCGATTAATGAACTTATTGTCTTCCTTCCACCATGAAGTCATCAACCAGATGGTGTCATGGAATTCATAGGACTTCACCATGAAGTCCGTGTTGAGCCACTCCTCTGGGTTCCTGAGCTTGTAGTATTTATGGACTTCTGTCAGGAGGAAAAATCTGACGCATCCACCATTCTCATCATTGATCAAGCACTTTTTCCCATCCATATGGTTGATGAGCCATTTCAGAACCTCCATGCTGGGGAAAATGAAGGTTTTTCTTTCCACCATGTGTAAATATGATCGTCGGATGTTGCGGAACACCTATTCATCAAGCACCCTTTCATTCAGTTCGCTGTGTGGGATATACTCTGGGTATTCTTCTTGGCTAATTCATTTGAAGAGATCCCCCCACTKTGGGAGAACTATATTGGCTCCGGTGCTTGCCTCTGTATTACCAAAGGCCGGAGGCTGGACACAAGCTTTCTTTGTTGCTGTTTTGACGACAAGCTCCATCCTAGGGGCGTACTCCAACTGCCTCGCGGTCCCTGGAGAAGAACCTTCACCTATCTYGGCTTCTTTCAGCTTAGGTGATCTCGACGAGCATCTGGTGGTTGGATTTCTTGGCGACATCTTACCTACAACTGTAACATAGTTTAGAGATTGTGCAATAAAATCGAGTGTGCATATATAAATTATAACCAACGAATTGACAGACTTGGATACATACCTCTGAAGCTTGTTAAACCTAGTTTTGATAATCAAAAGGGTCAGTACAGTCTCGATTTGCTCACTCTGGTCCTTCAGACACTCTGGAATTCAACTTACACGTAGAATGAATTTTTTCAAAACCGTTCTAGAGATTTAAACAAGGATGAACTTATAGTGTTGCATCAACCATTCAATTCAGGTTATGAGTGAAATTTCAACAAATCTGCTGTCAGATATTCAGAGATGTTTAAACTTAAATTAATCATGGGTTGATGATAGAGGCACATATGGTAATGTGGTATTTTGATGATTTCAAAAATGTTGTTGTCTAATCAGCGCACGGGGTAGAAACTAATGTGGGATCATGCATTAACTAGTTCCTTGAATGTACAAAATCTAATCATATCTAATGTCTCAAACGTCCCATCATTCATCTCTTTCAGTTGGTGGATCGGGGGTCGGGATTGTGCTGTGAACATTTTCATTGATATCCTCCTACAAAAGCTCCGACATCAATCGATCTCGCCGTAAAGAGCTGACATGAAAAAGCTGACTAGGAGGTGCGACTAGGATCAAGGAACCAAAAAATATGACTCGGGATAAAAACTAGACTATACAACCATCTTAAATGGTAAAGGCACGTGGAATTCGAAATTGGTGAATTAATTTGGTCGAGTTAATCGGAGTCAGGTCTTTCTTTACGACATTCTTTCTAAAACCAAATCCTAACTTGATGACGTCGAAAAGTGTCAAGGATTGGTGATCGACAATAAACATATCCAAGTGCTCTCGAATCAGCTCCCTCGAAAAAGTCCCGATGCTGAAAATGCATCGGGCATCGACAATCGGAGATAGCTTTATCACGGACGAAATTTTTGTTGTGATCCTTCTGGACTTTCCCCGATCTCGATAAAGCACATTGGGCATCAAATATCGATGATTTCTTTACATCCTTTGTTAACGTCTGTCTTCCTCGTATTTTACTGATGCTGAAGGGGATCAACTATATCTCAAACCTTTATGCGAATAACTTACAAAAAACAAAACCTCCTTCTGTTGATGCCGATGAGGATCGACGCTCGATGATTGTTGTTTTTGTGTGGTTCCTTTACTTACTTGAATTCTTTTCGACGCTGAACCTGAGCATGTTAGGTGTAGTGTTTAACTGTCRATTCTTAATTCAGGTGTTAAGGTATTTTAGACACGAGGTTTCATAAGTTCAAACAAACCTAAATAGGTGATAAGAGACATGAAAACAAACAAAGATAAAACATTTCCCAAAATGAATTCAAGTCAGACAGTGTAGAAAACAARTGGTACCAAAAAAGTGACCAAAATTTGATAAGGATTTTAGGGTGTGTTGAGTGCTCAACAAATGGCGACTTACTAGGCGAAAGCAGAATCTYTGTTCCTTCCCTAGGTTCAGCTGATGCAGAAGCTGGTAAAKAACTTACTGGTTTTTTTATTAGAGCCTATTCTATCCTTGCATTTGAAATTCCATGGTTGGTGAATCCAGGCCTGCTTGTGGGATTTCAACCTTTATTCCACCTTCATTTCCTTTAACCATGACCCATTCCCTCTTTTGACAAGAKTCGATTAAAGCATTCACTGGCACCAGGCCTTTTAGTTATCATCATTCACTTGCAAGGGTGTTGCTCCGCTGCCAACGAGTGTCCATAGCCTCGATAGAGTCACCCCGATGTCACAAACCTTTCTCCACTGCCAGCGAGTGTCCATAGCCCCAACGGAGTTATTTGCATACCCTCTCCTACTTTGCACTCATTTGATATAATTGATTTTATTTTGGAAGAATGCCTTGAGCGAGTGGGAGAGGAGGACGTCTGTTATTTGAAAAATGAGATGGTTAAGGTGATTTTTTTCTAGCTCTGTATTGAGGTACATGTGTTCCTTTCCATATGACCATCTTTCCCTTTAGGTTTTACCAGACCACCAGGCGAACACTTCATCACTTTTTCACGGTTGTTTATTTGCACAGGTTAGATACATAACTCCTTCAAAACAACCACAATTCTCCCAACGCTTCTTGTGTTGTATGTAAGAATGAGTCAGGAACATAATTCATTATATCGCATGAAATAAGGTCAACCAATTACTTGTGGAACACAATCTTCAAAGCACAAAAAATACTATAACAAGAAAACAAAAATGAAGGACTCCGTAATCAGCGTACCTAAAAACAAAATATCATGAAAACACACACATTTTTTTTTTAACAGAAATATTGTTTTAGGGCTTGTCCATTCACCGAGAGGGCGTCAGGTTCCCCCCTCAGATTTTGCAACCGATACGTGCCTACCGCAAGTTTTTCGGCTACCTGAAAAGGTCCAAGCCATAGATTCTGAAGCTTCAAATGTTTTCCCTTCGACTCATTCACTCTGTCCCATTTCAGGACTAAGTCTCCTACTTCCAAATTTTTCTCTTTGGCCTTATGCTTATCAAGACACCTTTTAACTATCTATTGATGATAAATGAACTTTGATTTTTCTTTCTCCCTTTCTTCTTCTAGCATGAGGAGGGTATCAATTCTTTGTTGAATAGTCGATGAGGGTTGTCCTCTAGAATCCTGAGCAAGATGAAGATATGGAAGATATAGCCCGTTTAGGAGAATGGATTCTTGTCTGTATACCATAAAGTAAGGGGAATTCCCTATAGCTTCCTTGGGTGTTACTCTATTAGGCCATATGGCATTATGAAGTGAACTATGCCAATTCCTATGGTTGTCTGCAACTATTTTCTTTAATATCCTCACTAGGTTATTATTGGTTGATTCTGCCACTCCGTTCCCCTGTGGATAGTAGTTTGTAGAGTATCTGATTATGATTCCTTTATCTAGAGAAAACTGTGTTAATAGGGTGGAAGAAAAATAAGCGGCATTATTGAAAACAAGGACGAACAACATACTGAACCTTGCGATCAGCTTTTGTTCTATGAATTGGACCACCATCTTTTCGTTTACATGAGTTAGAGGGATGACCTCTGCCCATTTCGTGAAATAGTCTATGGCAGACAGTATGTATCTATGTTGTTTTGAATAACTCAGTGTGATTTTTCCTATGATATCTAACCCCCATTTCTCAAATGGCCTGGATATGGCCACAGGTTGGAGTGGGACAACTGCTCTCTTTTCCCTCCCCATGCTTATTTGACAAGTTTTACAGTTCCTAGTGTATGTGTGAGCATCCCTGAACAGGGGAGGCCAATAATAGCCGACTCTCAGTATTTTGTGAGCGGTGGTATTCCTTGTGAAGGTTCCACCTACAGGACCATCATGGAGCTCCTTCAGAACCTTGTTTTCATCTTCTTGTTCGAGACATCTTAAAAGTACTCTGCCATAATTAACATGGAAGAGCACCAAATTTATGAGACGATATTGTGACAATTTTAGTCCGAGAGCTCTCCTTTTTTTAGGGTTTAGGATTTTTGGGCAAGTTCCATGATGTAGGAGATAAGATATTTCCCATACCAAGACTCCTTCCCTAGAGATACGTATGAATCTTCACTACACCATAACACCAATTCATTCTCCCACATGGGGTATTTATTTACTTGGTCTTGGGCTTTAGCTGTCAGTTTACATAATCCTTGTCCCTTAACCAGTTTGGTAGGTTTTATATCGAGATCAAATTCTTGGACCACTGCCATCCAGTTCCCTCTTCTTTCCCCCATCTCCCGCTGAGTGAATAGGGTCGAACTGCGAGGTGAGGCATGATGACTTTGGTATGGTTCTTTAGAATGTAAGATATGAAGTGTTTCACTTCCTTGTACACCGCATAAGTGTGCTTGTCTATTATAGGGTAATTTAGTTCGACCCCTTGGATATTAGTGCTCATAAATGATACTAGGGCCTCATTGTTGTCATCATCCTTCTGAGTCAATACTGCATCTAATGATTGTTCGGAGGCAAAAGTGTAGAGGAAAAAATATTTGCTAAAGTTAGGACTTTGCAACACTGGAGCTTGAGATATTGTAGTCTTAATATTTCAGAAAGAACTTTTTCGTTCATCATCCCACTCAAATTCAACATCTTTGTAGATCATATTTTGTAAGGGTTTGATAGTCTCAGCGAAATTGGGGGTGAAATTTCTCACAAAATTGATTTTCCCAAAGAAGGATTGCATAGCCTTTTTGTTGTGGGGTAATGGAAGCTGAGCTATAGCCCTAATCCATTCTGGTTCTATGCGAATTCCTTCTTGAGATATAATATGACCTAGTAGTTTCCCTTCCTCGACACCAAAGATAGTTTTCTTAGGGTTTAAGAATATACCATATTTCCTACACCTTTCAAAAATTTGGGATAGGTGTTGGATGTGATCTTCTCTATTCTTTAAATATACAGTCACATCGTCCAAATGAACTACTACACATTTGTTTATTAGTCCCCAAAATGCTACGTCCATGGCCCTTTGGAAGGTTTCCCTTGCATTTATTAGCCCAAAGGGCATGCGTTTATAAGAAAAAGGTTCCCCACTTGGTTCGAAAGGTAGTTTTCAAATGGTCTTCCTCTGAAACTAGAACTTGGTTATAACCTGAAAAACCCTCCAACAGGGAAAAAATCTTAGAACCAGACACGATCTGCAAGAGGAGCTCCATCGGTGGGACTGGGTAGTTGTCCTTTTCTGATGCTCTATTGAGGTTTCCAAAATCCACACACAAAAGATCTCCCTAGACTTTTTCTTGACATGAACCAAATTTGCTACCCATGCAAAGTGTCTAACCTGGAAGATAATTTTAGCATCTAGTAATTTATTCAACTCCTAACACATGAGAGGCTCTAGAGATGGGTGGTACTTCCAGATCTTTTGTTGGAAGGATTTTACTCCAGGTTTTAATGAGATTGTGTGTTGAATGATAATAGTATAATAAGTCTCTAGATCTCTATAGGACCATGTGAAAACATCTTGATATTCTCTGAAAAGTTTGAGATAGGCCTTCCTTTGTTCTTTAGATATTGTCTTGCCGAGATTTATATTCTTAGGGTTCTCCAGGGTTCCTAGATTAATAGTCTCATACATGGGATATCTACTACAATGATGTCAATTACTTGAACACATTTCAGGTGTATCGCCATTCTGATCATGATATCCGTGAGTTCTCCCATAAATTTCACCTGGGTTCTGTCTAGTTGTATCACATGTTTATCACTTTTGAGAGGGATCACGTTTAATTTCCTACATATCGATAATGGCATAACATTAGATGATTCCCCTGAGTCAACCAAAAAATTATGGAGGTTTATGTTGAAGACTTCAAATGTCAAGAGGAACGGTGGGACAAGAGGCTTTCCCTTTCTATCTTCAGAGAAAGCATTTACAGTTGTCTTATTTCTTAGATCTGTGAGGGTTGGATTTTCTCCTTGGTAAGTGCCTGTTATAGGAGTTTCTACTGAATTCAAATCTTGTAACATAAAGTCCTTTTGCTGGGGGATTCTACACGTTTGCATGACTAATATATTAGCCTTCAATTTTTTCAAATATTCTACTCTGTTGTAGTTTAGCTTGGGTGATTATTGTGTATGGATGTTTATAGGATTTCTTTTCTAGACAAAATATTTTTTTGGATGATCAAACGTTTGTTTTCCTCTCGAAGTGTGGGCCACGGTAAGGTCATTTCAGACTGGTTGATCCCTACTTCATGTTTGCACAGCTAATACCTCTGCGGGTGGTTCTTGAACCTCAAATAGATCATTAGAAGGCATCGATAGGGGTCCCATAACATCATGGATGTTTCTTCCAGTGGGTCAACTTCTTCATGATCAACAATATTCATAGCTGAGCCACTTGATTGTCCAATAAGGGAAACTTCATCTAGGAATAGGTTGGCCATCAAATTCATGGAATGCACCCATTGTGGAAAGTCTCTTTCATAATGTTTCTCTTGGTGATAGGTACAAAAAGAGTAGTATGCTACATTTCCAAGATCAATGTTTAAGTTGGCTGGGGGAGGTTCAATTGATTTGAATGGTGGATTTCTTTTAAAAAGGGTTTATAGGGCCTTTGACCTGGGTTTCCTTCCCCTGCACTTCTTTTCATGTCTATGATTTTGTTCGACAACTTATTTAGATCATTCGTTGTAGGTCTTCTATGTCTCCACTTCCCTTTTTGGGACCTTGTTCTATTTGTTTCCCTGGGGGTCTGGTTAACAAGAGTCCTCTCCTGGGTGGAGGTTGAACTTCCTTCTTAACTAGTGAGACCTGGCCTTCTTTACATCCCTTCATTTGGAATTTTATTGTTTTGGCTTCCTCAAAATTCTTAGCTAAGGTTGTTTTGGCAGCCCTCTTCACAAACATGGAAATGGAAGCAGGGAGAACATTAGCATTTACTTCAATTTGCAACTCCTAAATGGGTTTAGCTTCGGGTTGAAATTTGTTTAGGATAGTGGTGAATTGTTGATTGAAGTCTTTAACCTTCTCCTTTTAACTCATGGTGGTGGTGAACAACTCAACCATCAAAGCTATTGTAGTGGTTTCTTCTGCAAATTTATCTAAAAAATCCTTTTGAAACTTCGTCCAACTAGTTATGGACCCTACAGGCAAGTTAAAATACCACGTGGAGGACGAATTCTCAAAATTATAGGGGAAAAGCCTACATACTATGTCTTCATGTTGGACATTCATCAGTCTAATAACTAGTATGAATTTTTTGATATGGTCTTCAGAAAATCCTGAGGTTTTAGGGTCAAATTTAGGGAGTAACTTTTCTGGATGTTGGGGAAGGTTATGTACTCGTCTAGGGATGGATAGAGCATCTCTGTCCAACCAAGGTTTATTAGTCTAAGGTGGGTTTCCTCTGTGTTCATTATGATCATTGTTATCCTCCACGTCATCTAAATCCGAGGCTGAGCATTCCGAGTTAAACCCTTCCTCGTTAGAAAAATCATCGGGCTCAGAGCAATTACTGGCTAGTGTTTTGGGGATCAAATTGAGGGGATGTTCGATCTCGGTGAGGGAGAAATATATAAGGTCTTCTACTATGTGGAAAAAAACCTGGTCGGTGGTGTCTACCACTGGTCTTCTTACTTGTTTTCTATGAGGAAGTAACAGAGATAAGGGTAGTGCTCCAATTTATCGGGCGCAAGCTCTTGTGATTCTTTTGAACTGGTTCAACTCCTCGTGGGGAAGAGCGTAAGTTATTTCAAGGAATAAATGTTCTTCCTCTTGCTGGGTTGAGTTACTCATTTCAGGAGTACTCAGTGTGTGTGGGATTTCTTGAGAATGAATATCCATGCACGTGGGATGTTTTGAATCTACAGGCTGTGTGAAATATTATATCAGAAATATTGTTAGCCATTCATTCTTCAAGCCCTCCTTCTAGTGCCAATTCTGTTGAGGGATCATAAATCCCTTTAACTCAACAACATGAACCAAACCCACCACTGAGGCCCAATTAGACACTACAACATTTGATAGTGGAATGGTTCTCTAGATCTGTCGATCCGACCAAATAATCGATGGGATTTACATAGTGATTGACATGATATCTTCTTATGAAAATTCCTCGTTCATTTTAAACGTTCTATTTTGTATTTTGTTTTATTAGGTGGGTCTACTAAAATATATGTGCTAGTATAAGCCAACTGGGTAAAGGGGAAATCTTAACTACTGAAGAAGGTCAATCTTGGGATAACCCTCGTGCTCTATCATGCATACAAAGATTTTCATACCTCTGACAAGCCTAGTACTAATACATCAACTTGGTGGTATTTTAATTATTGACTGAGATATAATTATTGAAAGAAAACATACATGCAATAAAATGATGGCAAGAAAAATAGTTTCCTTAGCTCTAACCATTAATCACACATTAACACAATGATTTGATTTCTATCATTAGAGACAAGAACTATAAAAATATTGAATCAGCTAACTTATCAACAGATTAAAAAACTCTTACTCATTACAACATCCATTCATGAGATAAATTCAGAAGTAAATCCTCCCTATAATCCAATCACACACGCCTTTGATGTAAAACAAAAATTTGTCTCCGGTCCTAAACAAGACTTCTCAATTGAGGTAGTTCTAAAATAGTTCTTTATAATTCCAAAAATGAAGGTCTTTGCCAAAACCATTGAGCTTTTCTAAAAGGTCGATCCTCTTATATATAACAAATTTTTATCTAAAAATAACTATCAAAAGTGCAAGCTAAGTAAAAAAAAAAATCGCCACATGGTGCTTCCATTTCTCTGTCTTCTAAGAGTCATTAAATGGTTTCACTTAAGTGGATGACTCTTCTCATACTCTAACCATTTGATGAAGAGCTCCTCACATGTGTTTGCATACAGGAATCTGTGTTGGTCCATCGGGGTTGAAAGGATCTCCTTTATCTCCACTTCCCGTGCCCGATACTTGAGAACTTTAACGCTTAACTGCTGTAATACTGTCTGAGCCTTGATCAGGTGCTCCATGAACTATTGTACTTGACCTGACACCATGTTTTCCACCTTTTCTATCTTTGCAGTCGATGATGAGTCTTTTTCTACATGTTGTTTGACTATGTCATGCAAGCCGACAAAGTCCTTGGGTGAGCCAAATTCTGGGAGATCGATATCTCTCATCCCCGATTGATCTTGGTCCAGCTTCTTTCACAATTGACCCATTTCTCTTGAATCTCCCGCTAAGGTTCTTGGGCCATATTCACCTAGTATTTGATCGACTTCCTTATATGATCGATGTTGTTGTCCCTTATCACCCGAATGTCATGCTCTTCGATGTCTCAGCCCTTTTGAACTGTGCTGATGTAATCAATTCTTTCCACCACCTGGTGGGCCTTCTCATACTTGAACTCGTGAATTTGTTGTAGGCATCTTGGAATTCTCTTCTCAAAAATACAGTGGCCTGTGTGGAGTCTTGATAGTATTTTGCCAAATGGCGCAGATGCTCCAAATACTTTAATGCAACGACCAAATCCTCTTCATATTTCCTTCCTCTATCTAGGTTGGCATTTGTGATTTCCATCCCTGCACCGATAAGCTCAGACGTCTTAGCATGCTATGAGATGACCAATTTATCCTCTGTGGTGATGATGATAGAACTGTCCAAAGTAAGCCTCCTTTTATTGGTGGTTCTCTTCACGATGAATTTCCTCTTTCGGTCATAGGATATTTATTGTACATCGATGACCTCATCCACATGTACGGGGATTTTTTTCTCTCCCCAACTAATAGTGTTTCTATAGATTTTAACCTTGTAAAATATTTACTGCAAACATATTTTTCAGTAAAAGAACAAAAAATATAAAATGGAAAAAACAAAAATTACATAGATATTTTTCCCCTGGAAACCCAAAACTGGGAAAATCAACATATTCGATATTCATTCATAGTGTTACATTATTTACAATACAATATACATATACAAGCCAACAACATCCAAAACCTTAACCCAATGACCTAGATTAGTCAACAACCCTAATTCCTTAACTAGAAATAGAAAACCATCGGCAAAGAAACCATGTGCCGAAAACCCACCTAAATATGTAACATGTTTCCCGAGACAAAATAAATGCCACTCGTGCAAAGAATATAACACATACCCAATAGTTTCCCAGGCTCCCGGCGGTGTATATTTGTTCAAGACTGGGTTCCTGAGCCTCTTTTGTATGTCCTGGTGGATTGAACTCTAGTTTTTTCTCATAAAGTGGTAAAGCACTGGCCAAAATTGAGGAATCAGGGCCAGGTTCGGTACTTACTTGGTAATCGACTGTCGAGATGTCGATTTCCTATTGTGCAATTTATTCCCCTTGTTTTCCCAATCATAGATCATCCCTCGAGATTTCCATTGAGATTCCCAATATGTCGAGTGGCTCAACGTCCAAGGCACTTTCTACCTCATGCTCATTCTGCAGATGACTCTGACTTAGAGCATCGAGACCCGAGGTGGATGCTTTCTCAGGTTCTTTCTCCTTTGTGATTTGCACTAGAGTGACTAGGGACACCTCCGAACTCTCCTCATCATTGTATATGGTAATTAAATCGAACAAGGGATTTGGCATACTTGTCCTTCCTGATGTCCTCACTATCTCGGGCTGAGCTGAAGCTTCCTCTTGTGATTCAACCTGTGGTGATGGAGCTTCAGAGTTTTCTAACCCAGTGATTTCTTCAGTCTGTATCAACCCTGGGCCACTTAGTTTTCCTCAGCTTTCGATTGGGTCATCGACCAGAATCCTCATCATTTCTATCAGGTCGAGGTCATTTTTCAACTAATCGATGATCCTCTATGCCCCTTGTATTAAGAGTAATCCCCTTCTCTGTGCCTCTATTGTCTTTGTCGCTCTGATATCTTCCCTAGCCCCGAGGGCCTCTTGAGCTGACTGCTCTATCGTTTCCACCTGCTCTTCCACACTCATGGCCTTGAACCTGGTCATGTTTGGGTTGGTCATCCTTTGCACCACCTCGTCCCAGTCCTAGGAGCTCTCTGTGAATATTTCATCCTCAAACTTATCATGAGCATATGACCAACATGGTGATACTTGCAAAGCATGTTGGAGGACCAAGACTTTAGGGTCATGCTTGTAGAATTGGCCTGTCGGGAACCTCAATTCAAGTTGGCTCAACCCCTCCAGTTTATCTTGAGCAGTATCTTTCACCAGATAAAACCCTATATGAAAATCGTAGGGTATGAAAGCCCATTTCTTGTCTTTGACCAAGGTGGAATTATAGCCCTACAGAATGGTAAGATAACATATTTATCCAACAACAAGCCCATCTGAGACATGAGTGGGTAGAATACGTGGTGCTCTAGTGGCCCTGAACACTCTGATGTAGGTTGAGTGTTTGTCTAAATACCAATGGCCTACCTTTTCTATCATTTTCTTGGCTGCTGCAAATAGTCTTGGGAATTCCTTCTTAAAAATAATAAAGTAAATGTGAGCAATGAATTCATTGCAGATGAGTGCATAAGACTTTTTCTACAAATTCTCCCATAGTATGCTGAAGTAAATGTGGACCAGGAGCTCCGAAGCATGCCAGCTTAGATTCATGTCGGCAAAGACATTCCTTGTGCACATGACATCGAGTAGGTACGAGGCCATGTAGAAAGTTGGTGCCTCTCCTTCCTTCGACGAATGAGCCTGTTGTATATAGTTGCTCATTTTTTTTGAGATTATCGCTCCCCAGTTGAAGCTGCTCCCAATGATTGCCACTATGTATGCCAAAGGAATCCATGCTTCCAAAAATTGGAGAAATCCTTTTCCCCATATAGCCGGCAAATGAGAGCCATCAAATAGATGTATGGCTCCCTCAGGTTGATTGTTTTGTACCATCCATTTCTCCGATTAGTAAACTTCTTGTCTTCCTTCCACCATGAAGCCATCAACTAGATGGTGTCATGGAATTCATAGAACTTCACCACGAAGTCTGTGTTGAGCCGCTCCTCTGGGTCCCTGAGCTTGTAGTATTTATGGACTTCTGTTGGGAGGAAAACTCCGATGCATATGCCATTCTCATCATTGATCAAGCAATTATTACCATCTATATGGTCAATGAGCCATTTCATAACCTCTATGCTGGGGAAAATAGGGGTTCTACTTTCCACCATGTGTAAATACGACTGTTGGATGTTGTGAACATGTGGTCATCGAGCGCGCTTACATCCGGGTCGTTGTGTGGGATATAATCCAGGTATTCATCTCGGCTAATTATGTTGAAGATATCCCCCCACCGTGGGAGCACTACCTTGGCTCCGGTGCTTTCCTCTGTATCACCAAAGGCCAGAGGCTGGACATAAGTTTTTTTGTTGCTGTTTTGACGACAGGCTCTGTTCTAGGGGCGTACTCCAACTGCCTCATGGTCCCCAAAGAAGAACCTTT
>JASDQU010309132.1:98583-110214 GCA_032191745.1 Picea mariana
AAACCCTAATATCTCAGAAGGCATATGTAGGTTGTTGTATATATTGGTCACGTACATACACGGGCTGTAGTGAGCCAGGGCATGTACACACGCGGGATGCACTACTGATAGGTCCCATACCTGTTGCAGATTAACATCTGTTGAGGATTTTTGCCTCATCTCAGTTGGTGCTGAGTGTGTAATATGATTCTCACATGAAAGAGCTGGTGCTCTTGTAGATTTTTACTATATTCTATTGTTGTTGAAAACCCCAAGGATTGTAGTCTGTAATAAAAAAAAAACTGTACATACATCTTGTGTTCTTTGTGTTCCTTGTGGTAATGACTTATTGATGATATATGTTGCTAATATATGATTAGATCTAATTGGTTATAAATGACAACAATGAGTAATTTGTTAATGGTGATTGTTAACCAAGGAGTTTTGTAAGAGGGAAGTTTTGGGAAAAAGATCCCCACACTCATTCACCCCCCCTCTAAGTGTGGTAGGTGTGTCCAACAATTTTTAGGTGGGAGATAATGTTTGGTTACATTTGAATAAAGAACGTTGTATAGGGCCCCATCAGAAGCTCTGCCCACTTTGATATGGGCCTTACACTATCATGAAGGATGTGGGTGACAATGTATTTGATCTCAACACTCCCCCCTTCCTTGGCTTGCACCCAATGTTCAATGTGGACCTCTGGCCATATTTTCCACCATTATTGGATACCTCAGAGATCACAGAACAATTGAAACCAACAGAACTCAACCCTGACTACATGGAACATGCATCCACTGATCAGATAGTGGACACATAGGTCAAGGGCACTCTCCAGTAGAGGATCCAACTTTATAAGGTTGTCAAGGTAGGGCATCTCCTCCACCAAGGAAAGTGGCTCACCTGGAGCCAAATTCAACATAAAGTTCCTCACCTGATGGGGGAAATCAATGCAATGGAGACCATTTCTTCCTGAGGGGGGAGGACTGATCCAGGTGGATATTGGTGGCTACCCACCTATTCCAATTGGCTCCTGTTGAGAATTTTTAGTTCAATACGTTCTTCTGTAATTATTTGTAATTGTGGGTTCTACACTTCCGGGGCTGTCTGAAGCCTTACATAGCTTCCAGGTGGAGATTGGTGGCCACCCACCTAATCCAACTTGATTATTTTGGAGTTTTTCATGTCAGTACATATTTCTATACTTCCAGGGCCGTTTTGGGGCCCTAAACAATGTTTTTTTGGGTTGACATTGTCAAACTATAGACAAAGTCAGAGTTTGACAACACAATGTGTATTTCTCAAAAATACCTTTCCTATGGGATATCACGCGCCTAAAACGGAGGTCGTACATAAAATTTACAACCCTGGGAAGTTGAGGTACCAACTTACCCATCGGGGCCCACACAACTTTTGGTGTTTCATCTCCTAGTGTTAGGTTTTTGGATGTCTAGGGTTTTGGAATTCACAAGTCATGTTATAAAGGCCTTTGGAGCCTCATTCTAATCATTCTTCTTAGATGGATGCGCCTAGCAACCACATCTCTTCTCAGAGATAGCTACCACCATTTGAGCAAGTTGTTTTCAATTCTACAGTTTTACAGTTTCAACCTATTTTATTTATTCAATAGAAGTTATTGTTCATTGGATATCTGTTGTTGTTCTCTGTGTCTCTGTGTTATTATATTCAGTCTGTTATTTATTTCGTTTCACTCATAAATCTGGATCATTCTCACAGACATTAATATTACCCTTTTCCTTTTTTAGGGAGGGTACATCAATGTTTTCGATTTATAGGTCCTAGGACTTCCGAACTTTTAGTTGGAAAGGGGAAAGATATTGATGGTCATTGTCAAACTTCAAGTTTCAAAGTCTACTTTGCTATTTTGAGGATTGTGATCTATTCATAGGGATGGAATGATAATTATGATTTATTTAGGATGATGGAATGAGAATTGGATACCTTTGACATGGATTGGTCAGTTTAACCTTTAGAATTGGTATTTTCTAATATTTGAGGATTTTGAGGTGATTTTCCAAGGTAATTAAGCACTTGACATTTTTTAGGATTTTAAGGATATTGAATTTGAAGATATTTTGATGGATGGTTTTTCAGCCTTTCATTTGATGATTCAGTCACTCATTGTAGATATGTAAATTGCATGGTTGTTTGACATTTTTATTCAATGGTTTGGTTTTAGGATTTGAGGTAGTAACAATAGTTCACTTAGTTTACTTCATACCAATTTTTGGCAGGTTTATGATTCACTCATTGTGAAATATTGCACATGTTTTTTGTACACGAGTGTTACAGTATACATTATTGGGATGTTTGTCTAATTATTTTTTCTATCAGATGGATTATTGATAGTCTTTTTATGTGTCATTTTTAAAGAAATTTTATGAACACATTTCTTCACTTGATAGTCTTTAGACTTTTATAGGGATGGTCTTTGTACCTAACATAGGATAGATGATTCTTCTAAGATTTTCTTGGCATCTTGGATTGTCGAGAATTTTTAGGATTTGGGATGGGTTGCACTTTCAATCAATTCACTTCTCATCGATTTTTGGGTTCACATTAGTGAACACTTGTAGGTTATCCAACTTATTTGT
Organism: Picea mariana; assembly: GCA_032191745.1. NCBI lineage: Eukaryota > Viridiplantae > Streptophyta > Pinopsida > Pinales > Pinaceae > Picea > Picea mariana. The sequence goes on from JASDQU010309132.1 coordinate 101,178, forward strand.
TGCACAAATAGGTTTCTAAACTTGGTATTTGGCATCCATTTTTGGTGGTTTTTCACTTGAATCTTCATAGAGACTCATGAGGTTTCATAACATGGGTATTGTTACCTCTCCATGCCTAGGGGTAACTAGAGGAGATCATGTCTCATGGTCCGCAATGGAGAAAATGATCCTGACCATGATGATGACCTGCATGTCCATAGATGGCAGCCCCAAAACCCCCCTCATTCACCTTTATAGCTACATGTCAACCAAGGCTCATCACATCCAAGAAACCCAGAGTATGGAAGATGGTAAGCCATTATAATCATGAATTATGTTAGTCCTTATTTTATGCAAAGTGTTTCACTTAATTTGTTGGGCATGTGGATGAGGATCTTTGGTTGAAGTTGGATAATGGATTACTGATTTGGGAAATTGTATCAGTTGCCTCGTTTCACCTTGGTGTTCATATTCTATGTCCTAGTACTGTATTATCACTGCCCAGGGAAAAGGGATACTAGTGGGGGGCCCTCACAAGGGTAACATTTTGTTCCCCACCATGCTTAACACTTACCATCCTGGAGCCTCTCATAGTGTACTGAAATTCAACAATGGGTCATGGTCAATTCTCTCATGAGAAGAGGGGTTGAAGGCCCAGAGGTTGATTGAAAATGCTAATAAAATAATAAGAAACTGATGCTAAAGAAAGAAAGGAATGATAGCAAAAAGAACTAACAAAATCCAGACCAAACTTGAGATCTACTCTTTCAATTCCCTACGCAATCCCAAATAACAATGCTACAGCTTGAAACCTTATAAAGGGGACTTAAAAATATAATAAAGTGGACTAAAAAGATGGTCGATAAAGGGGTTTGGGAAAAATACCACATGAATATGGAGTAACTCAAGATCAGGTGCACCCTCCACAAAGGAACTCATAGAAATGGATTCAATGACACAATGAGACATGAAGTAAGCCCTAAAACCATATCTCTATGAGACTTACTCTTGAAGGGTTTTTACTTTCCATATCACTCTCGGGACCTATCCCTCTACCTAGGTTATTTTATTTCCTATCTAGATGGCACACATAATAGGGTTTGATGAAGGCCCTTCCATACTTAAACTTGTTAACTGACATGGGGTCTTGGGCTAGTGTGATGCTTGAAGGGGATATTGAGGTGAATTGTCTTATGTGGCTTATATATTAAGTTGTATCTTACTTTGCATGTTTTAAGGATTAATGTTTCTTATGAACTTTGGATAACCGTGTTTTATACTTTGATTTGTTTTGGATGACCCTGACATGGTTCTTTGAGGGACGTCCTGGGTTTGTACCCAGGACATTGTGCCTTTATTTTGGGACTTTATAACATGTGATGGAGAGAAGTGGGTCATCTAGTGATTCACCACCCTCATACATTGGCTCTCAGATCCTCAAAACCCTGTACAATGGACATATGGCTTAGAGGGAGAAGATTCAATCATGATGACACATGGATGGGATGGAAGCCCCAAAGGTTGGGAAAAGTACCCCATGACTTATTTTGCATCAGTATCAAGGACATTGCAACAAAATAAATTCAAATTCAGTGTAGAGATGAGATGTAACTCCTCAGGGATTGGACGTACCACTTGGAACCTGAAAGTTGGCCCTATTATGATGATAATGTCACCTTATAGGGTATGATGCAACTAGGATTTGATGCACACATGGGGTATTGATGACACATGACATGATTTCCAGCGAGGAGAGACATCAATTTCTCCCACCTTGCTCTAGATTGATGCCACATGGCCTTTGGAGGCCTCCTTTTCCTAGAGACCTTGAAGTCTCACATGTGTGGACTATTTTGATGTATTTTTCATTTATTACTTTTTGTAAAGGATAAATGAGGTGTTGGCCCCAATTGAAAAAATGTTATATGGAAAAAATTTATACACTAGGCCTCATATAAGAAGGCAAGCCTTACTTTCATTTTTGGATCATCATTCCTTAACTTTGTGAGAGACACTTCCAAAATTTTCACTGTTTTTGGGGTAACTAGCTCTTCTCTCTCATGTGCGATGCTTGGAAAGGTCTCTTGTGGATGGATATGCTGGTTTTGGATGGATATTTATGAAATTAGGGTTAAATTCTCTTGGTTTCTTGGATGAAGTAAGTAAATTTATGCAATTATTGTTTATGCTATTAATGTTTATGGTGAAATTTCTATTTGTTGCAAGGAATCTTGTTTATTGAAACCCTAAGAGAGGAACATAAGTGCTTCTTCCTTTCACAAGGTCATTTTTGTCTAGAATTGGTTAATTTTCCTTGCTAGGGTTAGAACCCTAAGGCCATAAAGTGATATAACTTTAGGATTTTATCCCTATACATTTTATCTTTGACCTAGTTGAAGCTACAAGAAGAGATAAATGGTTTCTAGAGCCCAAATGTGCTTGCACCCTAGAAGTCCTTATCGTCTAGATCTAAGACCTAAGGCCCAAATGCGTTTGCACCTTAGGGTTTGTATCCTTCCTCTCAGTTTCAAGTAGGCCAACCTTCAAGATTAGTTGCATTGAAAGACTCCATACCTTAGAAAGGAACTAATTTAAGAAGAAACTCTCTTGGTGAATTGATTGACAAACACACTCTCTCAAAACTTTCAAGCATACCACTACTTGTCCTAACACTAAAATTAACAAACTCACTAAATAACTCACTTTTGTTATAAAATGTTTTCTACAACCATCTAGATCACATTGATTTTCTACATATGCTAATCTAAAGGTGGATTAAATCACTTAGAAATAACATCTAACAATTGRATAATATTCTATTGGATGTATGCTTAATTTTCATGGTCAATTGTGGTATTTTTGAGAACTTATTATTGTTGATGTTACAAATTACTTATTATTTTTATAAGATTGGTTTACTACTACAATTTGCAACATCCATAGAAATCTGACTTGTCTAGTGTCTAAAAGAAGTATTTATTACATACTTTGGCTTGGAAATTGTTATATATATGTTGTAAAGTGTTCTTGTTCCAGGAAGGTACCAAATCATATCCAAACCTCTTATTTTCCTTGACCTATACCAACCATTCAATGATCAAGATAGGGGGCAATAGTCTTGGCTATTAAAATTTCTATTTAATCGCTTGAGGTCACCAAGGAAGCCTCCCTTATGGTGGATCCATTCTATCACTAAAACAATGGAAGTCTCTACTTAGGTGATAATGGTAGGTTCTTCCATAGTTATGATTTTTGGGAATCTTGTGGAGAGATTTTCAGAAGTACAAATCCCACAATAATATTTTGGTGCCCTTCTCAGGGAGGATTGAGTCATTCTCCTCAATGGCATATCTTTGGTAAATTTTCTCCGAAGTCTTTATCTTACAAGTTTACGTGGCGAATCCAATGAGGGAAGTTCCATCACCTTCCTTTTATGATCCTATTGGAGGAATAATATAGTGACTCCACTGATGAGAAATCATACCAGACATCATTATAGATATCATCCCATTCCCCCCATGGCTCCTCCAAAACGGGCATCTGAAAATATTTTTAAATCCTTGGACATGAGTAAGATCTATGGTTTTCCCCATGACATACCTAAGGGTGATAGTTCCTACCTATTGAAATTCTCTGGTAGTGATGATACCAATGCCTATTTTCACTTGAGTAGATTCTATAACAAGTATGGGGCCCATGAGACAAAAACCCAATATTTATATGTGATAATGAGGTTCTTCTTTGCCTCATTGGTAGGAGAAGCTAGGGAATGGTATGAAAACCTCCAAAGAAAGAGTATAAAGATCTAGGAGGGCCTTAAGAGTGATTTTATAAGTATATGGGGTGATAGGAAGAATCAAGCCTTTTTATCTCCCAATTTGACAAGGTCCAGAAACATGAAGAAGAGTCTGTGAGAGAGTTGAATGCAAGGTTTGATGCCTTGATGGAAGAATTTCCTCTCAACATCAAACTCGTAGAAGTCCAGTACTTGAATGTTTTCTAAGCGGAATTTCAACTCTTGTTGAGGAAAAAGTTCCCTAAAACCCTCAAGAAGGAACAAGACTTCACCTCCCAAATATAAACCAATCTAAAATCATGCGAGTTTGGTGACCCTCCTATGGCGAGTGCTCTTGAGGAAAATATTATAGACCTTCAATGATCCCATAAGGCCCTCGTGAATAAGGTAAAAACCATAGATGAGCTATGTTTCATTTACCAACAAGACACACATGATATTGCATGGATATGTACATCTCATGAAGAACCATACCCTATCACTACGAAAAAATGGCACACCAAAACTGTAAATATTTCTAGGGAAATTGAAATGTAGCTCCAAGTTCTCATGAGTCAAGAATTGGAGGAGGAAGATGAATCCCTTGAGGAGGAAATCAACTTTCCTACCTCAACTATCCTGAAAGGGATTAATAATGAGTTGGATATTTCCAACCTCGATGATATTCCACCATCATTTAGTCCTATTAAAGAAGAAGGTTCTAACAACCTCATACCTTCATAGGACCTTGAGATTGAAGCAACTCAAAATGAAGAGGATATTCCTAATCTACTCCATGCTGAATATATTGGTAGAAAGAATGGAAAGCATGCACCCTTCTTCATTTCTCTCCTAGTGAACAAGTTCACTCTCCATAATTGCATGTTAGACTCATGTTCCTCCATGAATATTATGCCTTTAAAAGTGATGCAACAACTTGGCCTTAAAATATCCCAACCTTACCGAAATGTATGTGAAGTGGACTCTTGGACTTTTTAAGGACCTTGGGGTTAGCTTGGTCATCTTTCATTACATTCCCCTTGTAATGAATGTTGTAGTGATTAATATACATGATGTTTGGGGAATTTATTATCCAGAGAATGGGTGAAAGGACTTATCATATGCTACCATCCCTCATCTCGAAGGTGTCTTTGTCACCCTCTATAGGGAACCTATAATTATATACCAAGTTGAGTCCCCAAAGGGTCCCATGGATGAATTATTTTACTTAGATGATAAAATGGGAACTTTCTATGTGATTTACCGCACGCTCTAAATTGAGCAGTGTCAAGACACTGATGGAATATGGAATCTATAGTTTGATGATGCTCGCTATAGCTCTGGTTCAAGAGCTAGGATTGTTCTCACAACCACTACTAGAGAGGCTACCTATTTCTCATATTGACTTGAGTATGAATGAAAAAACAATGTTTCTGAATATGAAGATTTTCTCATAGGAATCAACCTAGCCCTAGATAATAAGGTAAAGCACTTGAAGGTCATATGCGATTTTGATTTGATTGTTTCCCAAGTAAACCAAAAGTTTACTATGAAAAATTAAATATTGAGGGGATATAGGGATTCAGTGCGAGACACCATAAAATTTTTGACGACTTTTCAATTGAAGTAATTTCTATAGAAGAAAACTATGTCATTGATGCCTTGTCTGACTCTACATCCACCCAACAACCTTATGAAGGGATCCTTCAAGACTTGTGCAAAATGGAGGTGGTTTTTATACCATCGGTCCCTGATAATCTTGAGCATTGGTAGGTCTTTGATGATGATGCCCATATACTCAGATTTTTGCAAGGCAGTAAAGAGTTCTCTTATTCCCAAGTGAATTTCCTAGCAAACTCTATGAACTTGGAAGTTCTAAAATTTGTTAACAACACCCTCCCAAAGGGATGTGTCCCCTTATAATATATGTTTGACATACATGATATGTATAAGGGAAAACCTGTTATTGACCAGTCCAATAAAGTTTTGGATTTTAACATAGGCTCAGGAGTTGAACCAAGAATGGTAAAAATAGGGAAAGGGACCACTAAGGCCAAGATAGATGGTATACTAGACATAATACACCAATACAAGGACATATTTTTCTGGAATTACGATGACCTAAAATCCTATAAGTTCAATTTTATTCAACACACCATCCCTCTTGTAGAAGGAGCCAAATAATTCAGACATAAGCTAAGGCATATTAACCCCAAGATAGAACCCCAAATTAAGAAAGAGCTTAAAACAATGGTTGATACTGGGATAATACTCCCCATCAGGTATTCATCCTAGATGCTCAACTTAATGGTGGTTTGAAAGAAGAACATAGATATTAGACTATGTGTTGACTTCAAGAACCTCAATAAATTATCACTAAAGGACAACCACCCTCTCATAAACATGGAACATTTACTGCAGAGAGTTATTGGCGCTGGGATGATGTCCATGTTAGATGATGTTTTGGGATACAACCAAGTCTTAGTTAATAGGGAGGATCGACTTAATATTGCATTCACCACTCCTTGGGGAACTTTCATGTACTTAAGAATGCCTTTTTGTGTCATGAACTTCGTATCTACATTTCAAAGAGCAATGGATTTTTCCTTTAGAGATTTGATAGAATATATCATAGGAATATACCAAGATGACTTAACAGTTGTATCCAAGGAAAGAAATACCCATATCTCATGCCTTAGGACAATATTTGAGCATTGAAGGAAATATGGCATATCCCTTAACCCTAAGAAGTCAATCTTTGGTATCGATACGGGAAATTTGTTAGGACACGTGGTACCAGAAGAGGGTATATTCATTGATTCAAAAAGGGTTGAGTCTATCAAGAACATACAACCACCTACCAACAAGAAACCCCTGCAATCATTATTTGGGAAAATCAACTTTATATGAAGGTTCATCCCAAACTTCGTTGAGAAGGTTAAACTGATGAATGATTTGTTAAGAAAATATGTTGCCTTCAAATGGGATAATGATAGTTTAATATCCTCTAAATATATTAAGGTAAAAATAACTATGGCACTTGTCTTACTTATACCTGACTATTCTTGTGACTTTTTAATTTTCTCATTCACCTCTCAAGACACTATAACCAAAGTGTTATTGCAAAAGAACAAGGATGACTATGAGAAAACCATCACCTTCATGAGAAACAATATTAGGGATGTTGAATTGAATTATTCATCATTAAGAAGAAAAAATATGCCCTTGTCAAGTACCTTAAGAACTTTATAATTTATGTCAGATACAATAAGATCAAATCTTATGTACCCTACCCCACTGTCAAAGATGTTATTTCTCAATAAGATTGCCTTGGGACCAAGGGAAAGTGGGTGTCCAAAATTCAAGAATACGACTTAGAGATAAAAACCCACTAAGATTATCAAAGGGAAAGGTTTGGCTGATATGTTGACTAAAAGCAATGAAGGATCCATACAAATGGGGGAAAATGAACAAGTCAACATGATAATGAGTGAACTAGAACATGATGAGTGGTACGCAGACATTATCTACTACCTGAATAATATTTCATGCCCTGACCACTTAGTGTATCACAAAAAGAGAGCATTGAAACTAAAGTCCATGAAATATTGTTTGATCCAAGATGGCCTAAGTTGGAAGAACCCTGATGGAATTATCCTTATATGTGTGAACAAAGATGAAAGTGATTGATTGGTTAAGGAACTCAATTCAGGTTATTGTAGTGGTCACTTCATTTCCCGTACCACCGCCAATAATATCCTAAGAGTAGGATATTGATGACCTACATTATTCACTGATACCCATCGTTATGTCAGGTCCTGTCAGCCTTGTAAACTCTTCACAAGAAAACAACGACTACTTGCGTTGTCTTTGAAACTAGTCATTTTTGAAGCTCCTTTTCAACAGTGGGGTTTAGAATTCATTGGTGAATTCAAGGACAACTCTCGAAATGTATATCATTGGGTTTTGATTGCTACAAACTATTTCACTAGGTGGGTAGATTCCATCCCAATGAAAAAGGAAACCGAGGAAGTTGTCATGAGTTTTCTTGAGGATAGGATAATAACAAGGTTTGGTGTCCCTACAAAAATAACAATTGATAATGCTTAGGCCTTAATATCCATTGCTTTGGCATATTTTTTCTTCAAGTATGGGATTGTTCTGTCTCACTCTTCCAATTACTATACCCAAGGAAATGGACTGGTAGATTCAAGTAATAAGAATCTGATAAATATTGTCAAGAATATTGTAGGATAAAACAAGAAGGCATGGGATAGTAAGATCAAGTATGCTTTATGGGAAGACCGCTTCACGACCAAGAATTCCACAAGAAAAATCCTATTTTATCTAGTATACAGATTGGAAGCCAAATTTCCCATCAACCTCAAGATTCCTACCCTCCATTTTGCACAATAGTACATGACTGACAGTGAGGCTCTACAAGAAAGAATTGAGCAATTGATAAAACTTGATGAATCTAGGATGACTGATTTGGATCAAATGGCATGTAACCATGAGAATATTAAAGGAATGTTTGATAACAAAGCAAGAGAGGATTTTTAAAGAAGGATACTAAGTACTATCGTGGAACAAAAGAAGGGAGAAACCAAGAATGCATAAGAATTTTGATAGTTTGTGGACTAGACCCTACCATATTATGAGTAAATTTGGTCCCAATTCATTTAAATTAGATACACTTGAAGGGGAGAAGCTACCATTAACCATTAAAGGATACCTTATCAATCCCTACTTACGAGACGATACCTAACTTAAAGGAAATTGCACTTGGTCATTGAATATTATTGCTTTGTCATTTTGTAGTTAATTGTTTTTTCTTTCAACATGGTTTTGGATTTATCAATGACATTGGTGGATCACATCCGCTGACAACTACTTCTAAAGGGTGTTGTTGGTTGAAGTGGGTGTATGATTGAAGGTCTTAGAAAACCACATATGTTGAGGTTCTCATGCACTCTACAGTGAGAAAATGTCCCCATGTTGGAGCCATATGTTACCCCCCCGTGCCTAGGGGTAACTAGAGGAGATCATGTATCGTGGCCCACAATGGAGAAAATGACCCCAAACATGATGATGATAAACATGTACATACATGGAAGCCAAACAACCCCCCTCATTCACCTTTACATCTATAGGTCAACCAAGGCTCATCACATCCAAGAAACCCAGAGTATGGGAGATGGTAAGCCATTGTCGCCATGATGTATGTTAGTCCTTCTTTTATTAAATTGTTGTGCTTAATTTTTTAGGCATGTGGATGATGAT
>JASDQU010309133.1:63811-82138 GCA_032191745.1 Picea mariana
GCCAAACTCAAACTTTCCATAATGAGAATAAAGAGAAGCAGCGACAATGGACATCCCTATTTGAGCCCCCTACCACTGCTAAAGAAATTAGAAGGCTCTCCGTTCACGAGAATCGCGAAAGAAGCCAATGAAAAACAACCCAAAATCCAGTTTTTCGTTGGCAGCCCAAAGCCACATTGAAGTAAGACCATCCTAAGGAAATCCCAGCTTATGCAATTGTATGCTTTCCTTAAATTAATTCTGTGAATTAAAGCTTGAAGTTTTTTTTCTTTGATACTATGTAGGCACCCCTAAGCAATCCCAACCATGTCATTTATTTGTCTGCCTTTCAAAAAACTGAACTATTCCTCAGATAACGACTGAGAAAGGATCGTTCTCAATCTCTGAGCTATAATCTTAGAGATCACTTTATAACAAAGGTTGCATAATTATATCGGGTGGAAATCCCCAAAGTTTGTTGGGCCATTTACCTTAGGAATGAGAGCAATGAAATTAGAATTCAGAGACTTGATTACCTCTCCTTTAATGTGCAATTCTTCGACAGCTTCCATCAAATCTTTGGCAACCAAGTCATAGAATAAAATGAAACATTCCACACTCCAACCATCGGGCCCTGGGCATTTTTCTTTGGGAAATCCTTTTAAAATCTCTAAAACTTCTTTCTCAAAAATAGGCTTCTCAAGGGCCACTAACTCTTCATATGTGACCATCCTAGGAAACAATCTTACACATTCCACTTGTTCTACAATCATATTCTCAATTGGTTCTTGATAGAAAGAACTAAAATACCTTTTAGCTTCTTTCTTTAAAGCTTCCTGCCCTTGTTGAATATGGTCCTGATCATCTTTAATGTCCCACAAAGAAACATTGTTGCGCGTGTAGCTAGTGAAATGGTGAAAATACTTAGTGTTTCTATCACCACAATGGATCCATACTGCTCTGCTCTTCAACCTCCAACATGCCTCTTCCTCCATCATCATCTTATTTTGTTCCGCTTCCAAAGATTTCAGCTGAGACCTCGCTTCAGAACTTAAAACCACTTCCCAACTTTCCTTTGTAAGTGTAGTGATCTGTTCCTCTAAAGAAATAAGGGCAGGATTTTCAACTCTTTTTTTCTTTACTATCCATGACTTTAATCTGACCTTAATCTTATGTATTTTCTGGGCAAGTATTCTTTGAGCCCCTATAACACAACTACCTTGTACAGAAATCCATTCCTCCTTTACTAAGTCCCCAAAAGTAGCTTCACCCAGAACTGTTGGATTGAATTTAAATTGATAAGCAACTAAGAAATCACCTCTTTCAACCTGTAAAACACCGGTGAGTGATCAGAAAAGTATGGGTGAACAACCCAAGATCAGAACCTAGCTGATTTGACCAATATCCCATCCGATGCATATACCCTGTCAAGCCGCTTCTGAATACTATGAGTCCCACTCCTGCCATTACGCCAAGTAGGCACAAGATCTATTGGTTGAACATCCACTAGATTATTTTTGTCAAAAAGATTTCTAAAAAAACCAGCCAAGGGATTGGGTAATGCGCCAACTCCCCAAACTTCATCAATACTAGTTGTAAAGTTTAAATATCCAGCTATAATGAGGTCATCCCGATCCAAAATACCTCTTGATTCCACCAAATCCCAAAACTGTCTTCTCCCAGTACAGGCTCCATAGGCATTTAAGAAAGAAATCTTGCTTTTAACTGGTATGTGGACACCTATCAACAAAATACCACCAACACAAGGTGAGACTGTAAATCAAAGACATCGGGGTTCCAAGCAGCCAACAAACCTCTCGAGTTCCCAATAGAACTAATTGTCGAAATCATCCAGGATGGACAGAGAGAATACAAAAAGATTATGGCCTTCTCCTCGTCCACTAAGGTCTCCTGTAGAAATAAAATATATGGCTTATAAACACTCAAAATTATTCGCAGTAAAGGCATTTTTGGGGAGCCTCCAACCCCTCCGATATTTAGGGACATAAGGATCATGATTTGTCCCTCGTGAGGGATTTCATGCCTCTAAGCACCCCTAAATCATGAGTGGAATCTGCGAGTTTTTCAACAATAGTAGCATGACCAGATTTCTTACGCACACTACAAGTCTTTATGGGGGAATGTTCCATCCCCAGGCCCCTAGAATAGGCTATGGATTTCCCTTTTAGGTCTCCCTTTCCACTAGTGGAGCATTCCGATAAATGAGAGGGTGAAGATTGATGAAGATCCCATCCCTGATAGATAGGTATCTGGATAGTGCCTTGCAAGTTTCCAAGAATCGATAATGAATCATCAAGAACCACGTCCTGACTTGGAGTAAAATCTGAAGAAGGATGTTGTGCGAAGGAAATTTCCAAGCCTTCCAATGACAGAGAAGCTTCAGTTCTAGGGAGTGCAAAATTAGTAGCTTGTGGAAACAAAGAATCACTAATTGGCTTGGAGGAAGAGTCCCTTAGGGTCCTAGGCTCCATGGCAGAACTAGATAGGTTCTCAATAACAACAGTCGCCAAACCTGACTTCTCCAAAAATTTGCGCTCCCAGGCAAATAATTTATTGAACAACTTTGGACAATAAATTCTTAGCTTACCTATCAAGGTTCTCGATTCATCGTCCGACCGAACGCCTTCACTTCCTGGATTGAATCCTCCCTTAGCTTCAAAATATTCTTCACTCATATAAGCGTCCAGGGTAGGATTTTCCTAAAATTCCTCGTCATCACCTTCTGAGTCTCCAGAAGAGCAGTCTCTTCTCAAGTGACCTGTGCAGAGACAAAGAGAGCATCGAAACATAATTACTTGATAGTCCAAGCACTGGATCATGACCAGACCATGCCATTCCACTTCCAGAGAATCCATAAGGCTGGCTTTAATGTCTATCTCCACTAAGATTGTAGACATTCTTTTATCTAAAGACTTTAACCCAATATCATCCACTTTCAGAAAGCGCCCTAGGATGTTGCCAATCACAGTTAATGATGATATGTTCCACAAGTTCAGAGGGAGGACTGAGAGAAGAACCTAGACATGTTGATGACTGAAATAGTCTGTAGCCGGATCAAATCCCATCCTCCATCTTTTCAACATTAGGCTTCCCCCTTCATAATCCCAGAAACTCTTTAGAATAAGCTCAATATCTTCAAGGGCTTTGAACACTAGTCCAAACCATCCATAGGTGAGTGTTAGATACTCAGGAACATAGCCACAAAGATGAGACCAGTGGCATCTCATCCATTCTGAGAAAGGAGTAGCACATCAAGTCTTGTAGGCAAAACGTTCAATATCGATAACTAAACGCCTTCTCTGCCTCTTCGACGTCCACACCTTTACCACTTTTTGGGGGCATGTATCCTTAACCTTCAACGTTCCTTGGAGAGTATTCTGGGAAGAGGAGAAGTTCTTCGTGGGTACTGTGGACGAGCTAGGTCCAATGTTTGTGTGTTGAACAACAAACGAAACCCTTTGGAGCACTCTAGGATTCTCACTGATAGAAAGACCAAGAAGGAGATTATTCTTATCAGGAACAAAAGGGCTCGACTCAGGCACCCAGGAGTGATCTACTGGAGGAGGCAGATGTTTCTTTATTTCTTGAACGAAAAGGTCGTTTGTGTTCCCTCCACCCCCTATCTTATTTCTCAGCTCATCAACGATTTTGAAAAGGCCAGCCTACACCCACTCCTCCTCGACTGTTGTGCCCATAAGCACACTTACTTCTAGTGTCATAATCCTAGTCTATCCCCCCAATCAGCTTCCACTGTTTAGGACAAAAAATTCAGAAGGTCAAGAGTCATTACTCTGAACAACACCTAATGAGGATTAGTTTTGGGCTATTAAAGAAATATCAAACAAAAAACTCCCTTCGCCAGCCTGATCGAGTAGTGTTAAAAACCTCCTTTCTATCGGTCTGTCTAGTCTCCAACAATGACTACTAGACAGGAGCTTAACACAACCATTGATATTACTTGCATTGCAACAAATTGAAAACGAAAATCGAATAAATCCCTAATGACTTTGTTATGTGCACATGAGAGCATCTAATTATGATTATAAGTGCCAATGAACATATTGAAATGACAACAGAAAAAATAATTATTACTTCCCATGATAGAATTATAACGAAATCTTTCATCATCAAATATCACCAAAAACTCCATATAGCTACAATACCTTATTATCCAGTGAACCCTTAGTTACCCTCAATCTTAGGAGTGAAGAGGTACAAAATTGACGAGAAGGACTATCAATTTTGGGTTTAGAAGTTTTGGATTAGGGTATCTTGTACATGAAATAAAAAGGTTTAGAAGTTCTGGGTTAGGATACCTTGTACATGAAATAAAAAGGTTTAGAAGTTTTGGAGTTTTGGGCTAGGGTAGCTTGTACATGAAATAAAAAGGTTTAAAATTATAGGAACAACTCTTTACCATACAATGACCAAACTGGAAATCAGCATAATAAATGTCTCATTTCAAATATACTTGTCACTTTCTCAAAATTCATTATCCAACTCAGCAACCCACTCTTTCCCGGGCAACGGTAAATTCACTATAAATGTGTACTGCAACGGTAACTTATCTGGATATTTTTGTTTTGTAAAGTGCCCATTTCCTTCGAGTCGTTGGAGCACTAAATTGCTGGTTTTCTACGAACCAGTGGGATCGATTGCGGAGATTGGATTGAAGTACCTTGTGAATAGCCGATGTTGATGTCAGTTCGATTTGATGTCTTGTACACTCGCAGAGCAGAATATTTTACAGTTTCAACTGTGAAGATCCATTCCAGAAATTTGCGGAGAAAAAGCGAAGCACACTAAAGAGAAAAGTGATTATATTATGCAGCGGCCTTCACATCCCCGGGCATGACAGATGTAAAGGTTATGGAACTTTTGATAACATGGCACGCAGAGAGGAAAAGAAATTATAGTTTAGTGCCAAATTACATTAATTTATAAGGTGTTTGTACATATAGGCAAGTCTGGTTAAAATGATTAACTCCAGCCTTGCTATATCCTTAAAACTGAACTGAACTGGAAATTGTTATATCATTTGATCTCGATGTTGTTTAAATATTTTAAGTTTTTGACATTTTTCATAAGAATTCTGTGATAAAAATTTGGGTGAAATCATAATTTCTTATTGTTTAAATTGCATTTCTAAAAACATAAATGAATTACACTGAGATTATACAAAATTAACCACTGAAATCTACAAATCCAACAATTTTTCACTAAATTTTGATCAAAATTAACCATATAATATTTCCAGAAAATAACCAAAACCTAATGTTTAAACTACTACATTTGACCTTAAAAATTCAAATTGATGTTGACTTTTATTTGACATTTTTTTTTTAATGATCATTTTCAAAACTTTGTATTGTCATCACCCCTTTACAATCACAAGGCTCTACTTTTGAGTCTCCAAGCAGCCTCTTTCTTATCCAACATATTCCTCTTGTTTTTTGATCATGGATAACATTCTTGTGANACATGTGGAGTATGACATATTCCTCTTGTTTTTTGATCATGGATAACATTCTTGTGATCCTAACACCTCTAATTGACTTTGTAACTCCAGTGATTCATTCTCGCTTCTGGAACTTTGTTATGGGCCCACTTTACAACAACTTGTTTAAACTTCTTTTGGCCGCAAATTGGATAGTTGTTGATTCTCTATTCTCCCTATCAAAATCTCTAACCAACTCTACAAAGGCCTCACTGTCCAACCAACCCGTTGCTTGATTTTCATCACAAGCCTTTTGATACTAAAAACCTATCTAAGCTCTTGAGAATCATGTCATACTCCACTATCATTCCCAGAATCATGTCATACTCTTGAGAAGCCTAATTTTGACTTACATGACAATAACGACCCTTCTCTCTTCCAAATTCCTAAAAATAAAAAAAGATAAAGAATCGACTTGTGTTGCATCTCCCCATATTTCAACATTTCAGATCAGATGGAAAATTCACGTTACCCTCACAATTAAATACCCATGATCACGCTACTTAGAATTAAAGAACCCTTCCGAGAAAGGAGCCTTATCTACATGGGCACCATAGACATTCCAGACTGAAACCTCCATCCTAGCTGTTGTGAGAATCGTAGCATACCGTGATGTTCGAATGTCCAAATATAAATCAGCGTAGATTGCAATATTCATCAATATGATACGTGTATAAGTACTTCTACGTGATCCTTGGATTCATAGTCCAAGAGGTCTCTCGGACTCCTATAACATTACAATGACTTGACTATTCACATTCTATCAAGTTTGTAACCCTATTACCTCTTCCACATCCCCCCCTTAATCTGAAGGGGTGTAAGTGAGTTCAAGGTGAGAACTGGAATATGAAGATGGACAACTAAAGTCTGGAAGTGTGCAGTTTCTAATGGTTGGATATGCTCTTTGAATATAGTGGTTTTGGGATGAACAAAAACCAAATGGAAAGTAGAAAATGATGTTTCTACTAAATGGTGTTAGTGTTTTAAGGAAGACTATTAGCGTCGGAAGTCACTTCTAGATTGTGGTAGGAGTAGAGCCCAACGCCCATCAGTTTATGTCACAACTAATTTAATGGGGTGATCGGATGGATAGAGGCCCAGGAAGATATCGCCCTAACTCAGAAAACCGGGCCTGGTATGTAACAACAGAAGAGGTCTTGATCTAACTTCAGTCAGTGAGTTGATTGTAAAATGAGCAGATGGAAGACTTGGTAAGAGGAGGGAGAAAGACTACCTTGGGCATCAGGCCCTTCAACAGCTTGAAGAGGAAAAACTCAAAACATAAAATCCTCTTGGTTCAGAGTTTCGGGAAATTGAAAGGTGACTTGACTGGATCTTCCAATTCCAAGTCATTCAGCATTGAGAAAATACAAGAACTGATTAAAAACCATGCAACTATTACAGTGATCCAACATACATCATCCTATAATGGTGCAACTCGACTGGATCCTCCAATTTCGAGCGGTTCTAACACAGTGTAAACAGAGAGATGGAAAGAAGCTAACATTCATAAGGCAAGAAGTCTCAAGTGCCAATACATAACCAGAGAAACCAGTGCTTCATCAAAACTTTACAGTCGGGAGCCTAGCTCAACCATCGATACCACCAAAATACAAAAAACTGAGTAAATATACTCCTGAACATTCGCCCAACAGAGGCGTCTTAGAACTCCTAGGGTGTGGCATCTCTTCAGTCAAATCTAGCCTGAACTCCTTCGTTAGACGTCACCTTAACTTTGCATGGCCTTTGTAGGGGGGGTAGCTAAAACATTAAAGGCTAAAATAGCATGTGCAGACTCCTCTGGTCAGACGAGGACTCGACATGGCTCCTTTGAAGAAAACCAGCATATAGGACTATCTCAGGCAGACTGCCTGCCAAGACCTTCATGCTTTACATTTAATGAGTAAGCCGAGGTTTCAACTACCTTCCGCCACCTTCATTTACTTTTAGCAGGGACCAAGATCGAGGTCGAGTTGAACTGGTACCTAGAGAACACAGACATTCCTTCTGTTACTAAACTCGACACTTTGGCCGTTTGCACAACTCTTTCTATCACCCCAAGTGACCATGAGCTGTGACCCTGTGCCTATCTTCAAAGGCGCTTTCAGGATTTCGGCGTTTCGGGCTTTGGGGTTCTGAAATGTAGTGGAAGGAGGAGACCCTCTGTTTTCCCGAAGTCCCGATAGCCAAAATGGCTTGATTGCGCACCATGCGTCCCATTGGATGGACGACCTAGATCATCTCTTGATCAACAGTCCTAGCTCTTTTCAGCGTTTCGAGCTTGGGGGATCTAAAATGCAGTGGAAGGAGGAGACCCTCTATTCTCCCGAAGTCTCGATAGCCGAAATGGCTTGATCGCACACCATGTGTCCCATTAGATGGATGGACTAGAACATCTCTTGATCAACACTCCTAGTTCTTTTCAGTGTTTCGGGCTTCGGGGATCTGAAATGCAATGGAAGGAGGAGACCCTCTATTCTCCCGAAGTCTCGATAGCCGAAATGGCTTGATCATGTGCCACGTGTCCCATTGGATGGACGGCCTAGTTCATCTCTTGATCAACGGTCCTGGTTCTTTTCGACATTTCAGGCTTCGGGGATTTGAAATGCAGTGGAAGGAGGAGACCCTCTATTCTCTCGAAGTCCCGATAGCTGAAATGGATTGATAGTGCGCCACGTGTCCCATTGGATGGATGGCCTAGATCATCTCTTGATCAACGGTCCTGGTTCTTTTCGGCATTTCGAGCTTCGGGGATCTGAAATGCGGTGGAAGGAGGAGACTCTCTGTTCTCCCGAAGTCCCAATAGCTGAAATGGCTTGATCGCGTGCCACGTGTCCCATTGGATGGATGGCCTAGATCATCTCTTGATCAATGGTCCTGGTTCTTTTCGGCATTTCGGGCTTCGGGGATCTGAAATGCAGCGGAAGGAGGAGACCCTCTGTTCTCTTGAAGTCCCGATAGCCGAAATGGCTTGATCGCTTCGTGAGTTTGGCCATAGGAGATGAGCTCAAGTGCTTGACTCTATGCAACTCTGCGACCCAAACCTACCCAATGGTCGTCAATCTTCCCCCTCAGTGGATTCTCACCGTTGAAAGACAAAGTGCCTGCTCGCTTGATTTTTAGGCCGAAAATAGGCTCGTTCTATGGGCTGTGCTCAACGCTCATGGTTGCGGCCTTTGAAAAAAACACACTCGACCAGTTTTCAAACCCCACTTCTATACATTTACACCAGGGACCCGAAACCAGAAGAAAACACCATCTTGCAAGAATTTGCACTAACATTAGGCTCCATGGGGGACAGAGTCGTCCCTGCGATCATCTAAGAACTCATTTGCAGCTTCAGTGCCTTCCTGTTGGGCTATGGAGTCGTCTATTAAGCCGAAAATAAATAAGTAAACAACTAAAAGGACAATATTTACAAAACAAGGAGCTGCCTACGACTCAAACAAAACGTCTTTTCAGGAAATGCCCATTTACTCGGCCATTAAAGACTTCCTCACCCTCCAAATCCTGCAACCTATAAGTGTTATTTGAGAATACTTCAGTAATCCTGAAGGGCCCAATCCATAGGGTGTCAAATTTGTTTTGTTTTCCCCTATCCTACCTGGGTGCATCCCACTTAAGAACCAAATCCACGAGCTCAAACTCCTTCTTTGTGACCTTCCTGTCAAAATCCTACTTGACCTTCTGCTAACGACTATGGACCACATCCATCACCTGTTCCTTGATCTGTTGCACCTCCACTATTTGATGAATCCTTCTGACCATATGATCTAGCTGTCCTTCAAGATCCTGGAAGAATTTTTCTATAGGTAACGTGAGTTGAGTGGGAAAAATAGCCTCCGTCCCATAAACCAGTTGAAACGGTGAGGTGCCCAAGGACTTTTTCGTTGTCACTCAATCGACCCATAGAGCGAATTTGAGCTTTGAATCCCAGGCCCTCCTATTGTCTTCCAACAATCTTTTGATAAGCTTGATTAGGCTTTTATTGGAAGATTCTGCTAGCCCATTTCCTTGAGGATAATAGGGGGTGGAGTGAATCAGTGAAATTTTGAATTGTTCACAGAACTTAATCAGAGGCTCAGGCTTGAAAAAGCAACATTATCAACGACAATTATGTTGGGACAGCCAAATCTGGCTATGATATCCTCCAGGAAGTTGATAATAACCTTGTGAGAAGCACTGTTGGTGGGGGGCGCTTCTATCCACTTAGTGAAATAGTCTGTCGCAGTCAGGATCCATCTGTGCTAGCCACTTGAAGGAGGATGAATCTCCCCAATGAAGTCCAACCCCCATTGTTGAAAAGGTGTTGAAGCTACCACAAGCTTTAGTGGCAGTGAGTTGAGTTGTTGCTTTCTTAAGAACCTTTGGCATTTGATACAAGCTCTAACTTCTCTACAGACAGCAGTGAACAAGGTGGGCCAGTAGTACCCAACCCTAAGAATTTTGTGTGTTGTGATCTTACAAAAATGACGCCCTCCACAAAGGCTGCCATGGAACTCAAACATAACTTTTTGGGCTTCTTGTGGGCTCAAACACCTCAGCAACACCCCTAGGGGGTCTCTCCAGTACAAGACTTGGTCAATGAGGCAATACCTTATCATTTTGAGCTTTAAAGCTCTTGCCTTACTCTTACCCATTCCATTAGGAGGCTTCAGCTCTTGCAGAAAGTACAAAATGTCTCGGTACCAGGTGCATTCTGCTAGTGATGAGCCATCGTGAGAGATTTTGTTGGATGACTTAGCTGGCTGATTTTCTGAGCAAGTATTTATGAAGCTAACCCCCAATTCCCTACAATTGGATTCAAACAATAGCTTGGCTAAAACTTGCCCTTTAACCAACTTGGTGGGCTTTATCCCTAGGTCAAACTCCAAAATCTTGGTGATCCATTTACCTCTTCTTCCATGTACGCCAAGTTGTATAAGGATATCTTTCACGGATTTTGAAGGCACGTATGCAGTCACTTTTGAGTGCAAGACGTAGACTCTGAAATCTTTGGGAGCCTTCACTAAGGCATAAGCCTGTTTCTCCATGATTTCATACCTGATCTCTGCATCTCATAATGCCTTGCTGAAGAAGGAAATGGGCTTCTCTCAACCTTCCTCATTTTTCTGCGATAAGACCGCTGCTACTGTATCAAAAGAAGCGAACGAAAAAATTAGAAAATCCTTGGAATAGTTAGGACTAATCAGCACAGGTGCCTCAGTCAACGCCCTTTTTATTTGGATGAAATATTTCCTGGGCTCGTGTTGGCAGCCAATACAATTTTTTCTATTGCCCTATAAGCTGCCTACACCTACGTCTTCTGAACTTCAAATTGATGTCGCATTTTGCAAATAAACGATGTTTTCATTTCTTGCGACAATTTGCAAATTGGTTTCCATTTAGTTTTCATGACTGTAAGCGTGAAAACTCCTCCATCGTTATTTGAACTGTCATGATCTTCTCATTGATATTCTGAAAGGCACTTACCTTTGGTTTGTTATTAAGTGGCTGGAATGATTTTTCGAAATATGTCCATTTGCCTATTCTTGCTTTGATTGCGCAACTTGATCTTTATTTGATTGATAAGGCATTGATCATGTAATTTATGAGTTATATTTGATTCTATAGGGGTCATGGTTGATTTTGTTTTATATAATGTGATACTTATTATTATAATCTCTTGGCTTGTCAATTTTATAAAATCATTGGTCACAATGTTTATAAATGTTTGATTACACATGGCGCATTGGTTAAACATTTGGGTTTTGATTTAATGTTGAATGACAATGGTTTGAATAATTACATTGGCACATATTTAACTTCGGGTTTGATTTCGTATTGAACATTCATGGTTTCAAACAATAGATTGGTGCATTGACATATCATCCACCGTTTGATTCTTGGGTTGGCTGAATATTATGGTTTGAACGATGTCATGATTGATTGAACAGCCTTGTACTTGGTCATTACTGTTTTGCATGGCGGTGAACTATCCCACCACCCTCGCACGCGCACATTAATTTGCCTCCCCTTTCATCATTCCCAACTGTTAGCCCAAACGATTTTTCTCCTGTGTGTTGTTGTTTTCAATCCAAACCCTACCATGTGCCCGCGCCATGGCTCCAGTCATAAGGGATGAACCCAATGGTAGCCAAGCGTTGTTGATGTTCGACAGTGCTTACAGTGACCTTGAGGAATTTGGATGGCTCCCATTCATACGGAAGTTTGATGGCTTTAACCCTTGCGTGGCTCGGCAGTTCGCATTAACCTTTGATGGTTGTCGAGCCAAGGTTGGGGATGTGCAATTGGAAATTGACGAGCAATTTCTCAGCTTAGATACCGGTCTTCCTGTCACTGGGAAAAGATGGTCAAAAAATTGCAAAGTGGAAGATGTCCCATGGACACTGCTCTTCCAGTCACGAAGGGTGAGCTCCTGTGACAAAGGTTTGCCCACGAGTATGCTAAAGCAACGATGGCACGACTTGCTGATGATAACCAAGCAGTTTATCACCTGCGAGGGTCGGTATGGTTTTGTTTTCTTGTACCACCTTCGGTTATTTATGGTTTTCATGGGCTATGAGCTTAATATGCCTTATTACTTGCATAGGAGCCTGTTCAAAATGTCTAAAAGATATAAACAGAACCAGGCCGATAGCAGCCTTTTTCACTTTGGGTTAATTAAAATGCTTGTTGTTTGTCATTTGGGGTTACACCGAGACTGTTGGAATGATTTTCTTACTTGTAATAATTTTGAATATTCAAACCCACCACAGGTTGACAAACCTGTGGTGAGTGAGGGCAAGTCTGCACCCCCGGTACCCTACAGTGCTCTGTTACCTAAACCCATACTCGACTCACCTATCGACCTACCCCATTCTGTGACCAAGGATGTCGAAACTGTTAAACCCATGGCTAAAAGGTCTAAAGACAAACCTATTGCGAATTCCAAAGGCAAAAAGAATGCCCGACTAATCTCTCACATGGCAAGAAACAAACCGAAAATTCCTGTCAACCCTGACCCTATCATGGTGAGTGAAGATTCTGACTCGGAGGTTGAACGTTACCTGGCAAGTGAGTATCCCTATTCGGAAGGTCTGTGTGCCAAACCCTCATACGACTTTGTGAAAAACCTACCACCTTTCTTGCAAAATGACCCTAATTATCCAGGCATTAAAATGCCTTGTGAAACCCCCGGTGACTCATCAAAACCCTCCCCTGCTCTATCTCAACCAGCTGCTCCACCATGTGATCAGTGAAACTCATGGTTAGAAAGGTATTATCTTGATGTGCCAATGCTACAGTCCAGAATTCATTCTCTGGAGGATCAAGTTGCAAGGCTCACCAGTCAAAGGGCTAAATTGCTAGCCACTGATAAGAAACAACGAACAATAGGTTCTATTTTGTTTAAGAATGTGGAGTCGGCTACAGCGGTCGTCAATTCAAAATTGGCATAGCTCGAGCAGTCTCACTGGTATGATTATCACCTGTTTATATGAAAAACTCATAGCTCTGTTTACAACGTAGATTTGCTTCGTCACATAAGCATGCATTATTGTATATAATTTTGTTTTGATAAATCGAACGCCGTTTTCCCAGTTTAGTTTTGATTGGATTTAGCTTTGATTCAATTGATCGTGGTATGGATTTGATTTAATTTGGCTTGAACTGAATACTCTGTTGCTTATTGAAATCTTTTCTAAACATAAGCTGTTTCTGGTATTTCAATTTTGAACACAGTCAATGTTTCGATTCGAATTGGTTATATTCTATACGATATGGTTGGCAATAATGGTTAACTGTTATATGTTCCATTTTTGACCAATTCGAATACCATTCAATATGTTTATGTTAATATGTAACCAAATTGCGAATAAATACGAATCATAACTGTTATACCCAACCAATCGATTCGCATTGTTTTGTTTGACCGTGTTATCAGTTCGATTCATATTGCAACAAATATATTGTTTAAATTTGATTTGGGAACGAAAGTGATTATGCCCAGGATTACGATTTGTTTCTATATTTGACTCAGTCACGATTCGATTTGATTGTTGCCCAGTTTATGATTATCACTTCTGTTGATGGTTGTGATCACTATTTTTGGTCCTGTCTGTTGACTGTGTAATGCTCAACGATCGAAGTCTATGGAAAAGTTTGGTTGATGCTGTTGCATATGATTTCGTTTATACATAATCGTAACAGTCTTTCCATCGGTGTATTCGATTGAATGATTTGAATCTGTGATTATATCATTATAGCTATAACAAGTGGGAGACGGTTGTGTTGGATTAGATTGTATCACATACGATATGATTTGCTATTTTATTTTAATTTGATATGAAATAGTCTTGTTACTGTTTGACCCGATTTTATGGTAAAGGAAAACAAAGTATCCTCACCTCTGTTTCGATTAAATCACTTTTGATTATGTTGTATATTAAATGATAAAATCATTTGAATCATTAGTGATTCGTTTTTTTAATGTTTATTAAAAGAAAATTGGATTTGATTCTTTTAAAAGATTTCATTTGATTTCTATCTGGTCCTGTATGCTATTTTAGACCAGCTACAGAATTAGCTGATTCTGTAGCTAAGTCTGTAGGATCAATTTTTTATTGTTTTGTTAATGAAATGTCTTTCTAATTGGTTATTTTTGGTCTGTTGCAGATCAATTCGAAATGGCAGTGGCTTTGATGAGCAGTTAGGGGATATTTCAAAGATTTCACTTGCATTTTTTATTTCCTAGTTTAGTTGATTTTGGGATATTTCCCAGATTATGTAAAACAATTTGATATTATCCACAAGGAGGTTTTACCTTGTGGAGAGACTTATAAATACCTATCATTTTTGTAATAATGATCATCCTCATTCATGGGAGAACAAGGATATGGAATTCTAATACAGACTGAAGCAGAATTTGGTGTTTTGTCACAACTTTAGCTTCTCATTATATCAATATTTTGTTTCATGTTGTGTATATCAATCTGTATCTGGTTAATGACTACTTTAGATATCTTAATCATGTGCAAATGATATAATTTTAATCACTGTAATCCATATCTGGTTTCTTTCAAATGTATAAAATACATAACAATTGTTAATTCTGTTTGTGAATGGCAGGTTTATCTTCTTCATGAGTTGAATTATTTAATATAAGTTTTTGCATAACAGGTTTCCCTTATTGCAGAGGTTTATACATCTTATAATTGTTATGATTTTTTATGTCTTGTTTGTCCTGTAAACACTTCAAGGAGCAACACAGCCTATCGTTTACGAGAAGCTTATGGACTAACCGGTGTGAGTTTCCCTCCTCCGACCAGCTTAGAAGTCATCATACACAGGGCAGACTTGGAGCGTTTCCAGGTCAGTTAGTCTTTTGTTTACTATTTTCATTAGTAGTTTAGTTCAGATATAAGTTTAGTTAGATTTATAGAATTAATATATTAGATTGTTTAATTTCAGTAAATATATTAGATCGTTTAATTTCAGTAGTTTTATTTCTTATTCATAAAATATAAAAATCAAAAAGATTTCTGGCTGTCTTAGGGCAGAAAACACATGAGTTTTGCAGGTTTTAATTAAATCTGTAGGTTGTTTATAGTGTACATTCGTGAATAAGTAATATTGCAGCTAGTAATAAGATAGTTGATTTGAGTTATTATAATAGTAATTAGTAGATTGTATATAATAGTTAGAATAGTTATATTTAGTTTTAGTTTAATTTAGTAGTTTTTTTTAATTAGATTAGTGTGTTAGTTAGTTTGTTTTTAGTTAATTTGTTTTATTAGTTTTAGTTTGTTTTAGTTAATTTTAGTTTGTTTTATTAGTTTTATTTAGTTTTAGTTTGTTTTATTTGTTTTAGTTAGATTAGTTAGTTTAGATTATTTTTCTCTTTGGTTTTCTTAGGACCTTAGAGCGGCCAACGGAGCCGTTAAACTCGTCAGGGTGGTTCATTCCAGACGGCTTGGGTTATTTAGACAACCCCGGATCGGTTCCACTCTCTTAATTGATGGACGGACAGTTTCGCCCGTCAATAGCTCGACAGTCCATTTTAATTCATTTCCTTTCCTGAGCATGGTTGTGATGTGCTTCACCAACTCAGCGAAATTTGAGACGAATCTCCTCAGAAAATTAATCTTCTCCAAAAAGGCCTGAACTTCCTTTCTAGATCCGGGAAGTGACAGGGTCTGAATTGCCTCTATCCTATTGGGATCAATCCTCACTCCCTCTGCTAATACTATATGGCCTAACAACTTCCCCTCCTTCATAGCAAAAATAGACTTCTTGGGGTTCAAAGAAAGGCCAAACTTCTGGCATTTCAGGAAAACCTTCCTTAGGTGACAACAATGCTCCATATCAGACCTGGAGAAGACTGTGATGTCATCCAGATAGATCACCACAAACTGGTCTTTCTCTCCCATGAAGGCCATATCCATAGCTCGTTGAAAAGTTGCTCCTGCATTCATAAGTCCAAACAACATCTTGGCATACATGAATGTTCCCCAGGGAGTGGTGAAGGCCATCTTCTCTCTATCCTCAGGTATGACTGATATTTGATTATACCCAGAGAATCCATCAACCATGGATATCATGGATGCACTAGTTACCCTCTGCAATATGTGTTCCATGTTGGGAAAGGGATAATTGTCTTTCTTTGAGCTCCTATTGAGGTTTCTGAAATCAACAAAGAGCTTGATTTCCCCACTTTTCTTCCTCACCGGGACCAAATTGGCCACCCACTCAGAATATCTCAAGGGAAAAATGATTTGGGCATCTAACAATTTCTTTACTTCTCTCTCCATGAAAGGAAACAACTTGGGATTTATCTGTCTTAACTTCTGCCTAAATGGTTTAGCCTCCTCCTTCAGTGGGATCTTGTGTTCAATGACAGACGTGTCATATGTCTTGAGGTCTTCATAATTCCATGCAAATACATCAACAAATTCTCTTAATAGCTCAGTATATTCAGCCCTCTATTCTCTGGTCAAGCTACTCGACAACTTGACAAACCTAGGCTCCTCCTGTGTGCTAATGTTTCACTCAGCCGAATCGACATCTCCATTCGAAACTTCACCCTTTACTGCCACATCATTACCATCGAACAATATTTCTAAAGGGACTAGTCCCTTCGTAATATGATTGCTAGGCAGTTGAATAATCTGATGATTAGCAATTTTATTTAAAAATACCTTAGGGCATAGGTGACCTTCAAGGTCAGGGTCCTGATCAATGTGCAATGCAGCAAATTTGTCGACAGCCTGCAGAAAATTCTTGATTTCAAGATCATCCTCGAATACCTTCCAATGTCTGACATTGTCTGGTACAACTGGCCTATATTTTATCTCAACATCGTATTTTCTCTTAGGCAGCAGAGGGATCCTGAACAAACTCACCGAAACGCCTAAGGAATCAGCCAAAGCATTTTTTTCCCTTGGAATAAAAGAGATGTTGAAAGCTGAGAAGAAATTTTCGATCAAGTCCCACACCTCATTTCTATAACTCCTGAGTCGAGGATGCTTGGTCCGATAAGCATTTCTGACTTGCTGAATAATCACCTCAGCATCTCCAAACACTGCTATCTCCTCTATCCCCATCTCCTTTGGAACCCTTAAACCCAGAACCAGAGCTTCGTATTCTGCCACATTATTGGTGGCTTCAAATTCTAGCTTGTATGACAAGGACATGGTTTCCTAACAAGGTGACACCAACACCACTCCAGCGCCAGCACCTTTGCTAGAAGAAGCCCCGTCGAAAAACATCTTCCAAATAGAGGTGGTTGGAGGAGGAATCTCGTGATTAAAAGTGGGCTACCTTCTCACCTGAAAAGGGGCTTTAGGAGCATCAGTGAGCTGCAACAAACTAGATCCCAAATCAGTGTCTAGTGCAAAGATAGGGTGATTGGCGGGGTTTGCCTCATCACTAACAATGTAGGCCAACTGGGCGTCTCTGTACAACCTCCTTTGTTCCCCTCCAAAGAATAGAATGGTAGCATATGTGAGATCCATTTGTAATCTTCCTCCAAGATTTTTAATCCAAGATCTTGACAAAAGCATGCCAAACTTGGGAGGAACATCGGCTACTACAATGTCCATGACCACACTTTTCATTGGCAACTGAAACAAAGAGACGACCAAGTCTTTGATGACTTTAAGGCATTGCACCCTTCTTGAATCGAAAG
This sequence comes from Picea mariana, assembly GCA_032191745.1. Lineage (NCBI taxonomy): Eukaryota > Viridiplantae > Streptophyta > Pinopsida > Pinales > Pinaceae > Picea > Picea mariana. Next base: position 81,475 of record JASDQU010309133.1, read on the forward strand.
AGTATAAATCATGGTAAGCCTTCGTCACCTCCAGTCCCAATTCTTCCATGACTATTTTGGGCATAAGGTTGTGGGAAGCCCCTGAATCCATCAGGAAATTATGCAACACCTTATCATGTATGTTCAGGGATGTGTAGAAGGGAGGGCATGAATCATCTCTATCTTCTACCATGGGACCTAAGACAACTGCTAGCTTTTCATCTTGAAGATTTATTGAGTCTGTGGAAGGATGGGGGGGCTCAGATTGTAACATCTTAGAGAGGGGCCTTTTGAAATCTTCATTTTTAACTAGTTCTGAGAGGGGTACAGGAATTCTGATCTTCTGAATCTCATGCTCAAAACTAAACGAGGAGAGGGGCTTAGGAGGTTCCCTTACTTCAGAAACAGGCTATTTGGCTGCTGACAAAGTATTCTAAGATTTCTTTTCTTTAGTAGTTGTCGCAACAGCTTTAGCAGGCCTTTCTGGTATAAGGGGTTGATCGTGGCAGTCAAAAGTATCATCTTTCTTCTTTGACCTGAGATGGTATCTATTATGGGCATTGTTGGCCTCCTCCCCTTTACCCAACTCATTGATTTGGACATTCATAAGGGACTCTTCACATGCATATTGAGTCAAATGGGGAAAAGGGGAGGTGTCATCAATGCAATGAATTTCAGGGTCGAG
>JASDQU010309133.1:82158-92801 GCA_032191745.1 Picea mariana
AGTATCATCTTTCTTCTTTGACCTGAGATGGTATCTATTATGGGCATTGTTGGCCTCCTCCCCTTTACCCAACTCATTGATTTGGACATTCATAAGGGACTCTTCACATGCATATTGAGTCAAATGGGGAAAAGGGGAGGTGTCATCAATGCAATGAATTTCAGGGTCGAGTTCTTCTATCTCCTCTCCTTCCTCATGAGAAACCATGTTTCTTTGGAGAGGGGTCTGGATCCTTTGATAATCTCTATCTCTACTCCTTTTTTCTCTTGGGGAGGCTTGTGGCACATTGTTACCAGGCCTCCTGCAACCTCTGTTATCAGTATTATGTGGATTTCTGTACACGGGCTTCACCTCTAACTCCCACCTTTCCATCCTAGCTGAAAGAGATTTCAGCACTTTAGTTACCTCATCCATTTAAGGAGGAAGGGGAGAGGAATAGGATGAGGAGGCTTCAACTCTCTTCCCGGGTATGTCTCTATCAACCTTACTCCTAAGTTGATCAATAGCCAATATATTAGAATCTACTTCTACACCCACATCCTGTATGTGCACCAGAGTGGTGGCTCTCCTTTCCCTCAACAGAAGGTAGAAATCGGGATCAAAAGCACTAGCATAAGTGATCTTTGCAGAGACTTCTGAGGGCTTAACCTCAACGGGGATTTTATTGTACATTTGGTTAAATATTTTGGAGAAGTCAGAAACAGATTCTCCTTCCTTTCTCTTCAAAGATCCAAACTCTGTCATGTAATACATGAAGTCCTTTTTGTCTCCCCACTATCTCAAAAAGGCATTATCCAAAGCCTCAATCCCATTAATAGATCCAAGAGGCAAGGAACAAAACCATTTTCTAGCCTCACCCTCTAGTCTATGAACGAAAATCCTCATCCACACATATGCATGCATGATGACATGGTCGTCTATAAAACTGTAAAAGGATTTAAGGTGTTCTTCTGCAGTTATGTCCCCCTCACCCGTAAATGTGGGCAGCTGTTTGAGGTAGCCATCTGCTAGAAGGGTGTTGAGAGGCAGAGGTAGCAGAAGGGGATCACACCTGGTGGCTATAATAGCCACCATTTTGGTCATGGGGGGATTTTCTCCTGCCATAGGGATATTAGGTGGAAGAGAACTTAGAGGGGAAAGAACTTGAATAGGGGATACTGGAAATAGGCCTACAAGGGTGAGGGAAGTGACGATGGTTTCTCCCTCTAGGCCAACACCAGGAGGAGACAACTTGGCAGGAACACTTCGAAAATTCAGGAAATGGGAGGCTTCAGAGAACGGTCTGTTGTGAAGCTGAGGAGAAGAAAAAGGAGTCTCTACAGAAGGAGACGGTAAATTACCTGGTTCGACGGTGGAAGTTTCTCCTTGGGGGGTCTTTCTTCTTCTGAAATTCACCTGCGGCTCAGCTTCAGGCATAGCTAGAGGTAGCTGTGGATGGGACCGCGTGTGTCTACCTCTGAAAGCCACAATTAAAATGGCAGGTTCGCCACAATGGAGTCACCAGGTGCATAGTAGAAATCTTCAAAGGCTCTGATGCCTAATGCACCTTCAGAATCAGAGGCTCGATGTCGTTCAATCTCGAGGAAAATTTTCAACTTTGGCTCTGACAACGGCACCAGAGATGTTAGCATCAGAAGTCACTCCTGGATTGCGGCAGGAGCAGAGCCCAACGCCCATCATTTTATGTCATGAATAATTTAATGGGGTGATCGGTTGGATAGAGGCCCAAGAAGATATCGCCCTAACTCAAAAAAATGGCCCTGGTATGTAACAATAGAAGAGGTCTTGATCTAACTTCAGTCAGTGATTTGATTGTAAAATGAGCAGATGGAAGACTTGGTTAGAGGAGGGAGAAAGACTGCCTTCGGCATCAGGCCCTTCGACAGCTTGAAGTGGAAAAACTCAGAACATAAAATGCTGATAGCCGAAATGGCTTGATCGCGCACCATGTGTCCCATTGGATAGATGTCCTAGATCATATCTTGATCAATGGTCCTGGTTCTTTTTGGTGTTTCGGGCTTCATGGATCTGAAATGCAGTGGAAGGAGGAGACCCTCTGTTCTCCCAAAGTCCCGATAGTTAAAATGGCTTGATCACACGCCACGTGTCCCATTGGATGGATAACCTAGATCATCTCTTGATCAACGGTCCTGGTTCTTTTCGGTGTTTTGGGCTTCAGGGATCTGAAATGCAGTGGAAGGAGGAGACCCTCTGTTCTCCCGAAGTCCCGATAGTCGAAATGGCTTGATCGCATGCCATGTGTCCCATTAGATGGACGATCTAGATCATCTCTTGGTCAACGGTCCTGGTTCTTTTTGGCGTTTCAGGCTTCGGGGATCTAAAATTCAATGGAAGGAGGAGACCCTCTGTTCTCCCGAAGTTCTGATAGCTGAAATGGCTTGATCGTGTACCACGTGTCCCATTGGATGGATGGCCTAGATCATATCTTGATCAATGGTCCTGTTTCTTTTTGGTGTTTCGGGCTTCTGGGATCTGAAATGCAGTGGAAGGAGGAGACCCTCTGTTCTCCCGAAGTCCTGATAGCCGAAATGGCTTGATCGTGTGCCATGTGTCCGATTGGATGGTCGACCTAGATCATCTCTTGATCAAAGGTCCTGGTTCTTTTCGGTGTTTCGGGCTTTGGGGATTTGAAATGCAGTGGAAAGAGGAGACCCTCTATTCTTCAGAAGTCCCGATAGTCAAAATGGATTGATCACTTTGTGAGTTTTTCCATAGAATATGAGCTCAGGCGCTTGACTCTATGCAACTCTGCGACCCAAACCTACCCGATGGTTGCTGATCTGCCCCCTCTGTGGATTCTCACCGTTGAAAGACAAAGTGCCTGCTCGCTTGATTTTTAGGCCGAAAATAGGCTCGTTCTGTGGGCTGCACTCGACGCTCATGGATGCAACCTTTGAAAAAAACACACTCAACCAGTTTTCAAACCCCACTTCTATACATTTACACAAGGGGCCCGAAACTAGAAGAAAACACCATCTTCAAGAATTTGTGCTAACAAAGACCACAAACCATTTTTGTGGTTTACACATAACCACAAACTATGGAACTTGGCTATAGGGATGAATGGTTTCCAGAACATTTCCTAAGTTAGTTAGAAGTTGAAGTTGATGTCTTCTTCTAATTGGAAGTGCTCTCAAATGTTGGTTTAAAGATGACTATAAACTATTATGTAGGAGAAGTTGTAATCCTTCTACTAAGTGGTGGTTTAAAGAAAACCACAAACCAATCATGCTCGCTTGTCACACTCACTTGTTACTACTCAATTGATATGACTTCAAAACTTGAAGCTTGAGTGTCATTCGCTAATGGTGTTCCCCCTGCTAGGTACAAGGTGAAAATATGAAAATCCTTTCACTCCAAGATGAGTCAATACTCGAGAATGAATTCTACGGTATGACTGCAATATCTTCTTGATTGTTGATGACCATTTCCAAGAAGTCATACAACCATAGTGGTTCTTTACTCTTGTAAGTTTCTTGTGTTTGGAACATTTGTTTGAAGGATGGTTGTTCTTTCTTCAATGCTCACAAGGTTGAAGATAAAAACATTGATCTTCCATATGGCCAACTTGCTGACAATGTTGGAATTTTCAAATCTTCTCTTGAACTGGAGTAGGTGAATATGAATTCTCTTGAATTAATACAACATTCTAGAACTAGATCGATTTGGTGTAATCCAAAATATGAAGTGTGTCTTCCTTTTTATATTTGATACATATTATGTGCTTATTGTCCCTGATTTCTTCCCAAGGTATGATGATTGGCTTGAAAAGAGGAAGTTGAACTTCATATGTAATTGACTATGAAACTTTCTCATTGAGTCGCTCCTGCACTAGATGTTGGTATGAATAAACATAATCATCTTCATCATATTTGAAAAGAGGGTTTTGAAAAAGCACTATTTCAGAATGTTGTCGAAGATTCTTTTGCTTATGTGCATCATGAGGAAGTTGAGTTTGAGTTTGCAACACTATTACTTTGTCTTGCATAACTTGCAAGCATGTTACAACATACTACATTTTTTTTTTCTAGTGGTGACTGTATTGTTCATAGAAGATAGCATTAGAGTGTTCAGTAACTCTAATAATGCATCCATTCTAGACATCTAGACACAAAATTGGACCTCACAGGGTTTCTTGCAACTTCACCCTTTAATGATCAAACTAAAAAGTGCAAACTCAACTATACAGACTCAACAAATGAAGGGTGTCGATTTCTACTTAAAATCCACCCATTTACAAGAAAAATAAAAGTAAGATTACAACAAAACGTATTTGCAGGTATATCTTAATCTTGAATTTGAATTTGTCTTCAAGATTCAATGTGTGTCTTTTTTTCTCCAAAGAACTGCCAACTTCTCGATGTTCTTTCTAGCAACTTAGCACTGGAATATATTGAATATTTCCCCTGGGACTACGAACAATGGGATTTCTGGTTTCCTCATGAATAATATTTATAGGAAATAGATATGTTTAAAAGATCTCAAAAAATTGTTATACTTTAGACTCTCATTTTATAGATATATATCACATGTTTATTATGCTAATTCCTTTGGATGGATTTAGGTGAAGGTGGTGGATTCAAGAGAATTGGTACGCAGCAGGGTACTGATTTATATACATATGCATTATTATTGAATATTAATACAATATTTGATGAGAAATTCCTTGTTGTCAAAGCAAACAAGCCAGATATAGTGAGGAAATATAGTGTTCAACAATATCAATGTACTTCTCTGGGTAGCATCTCAATCATGAATATTTTTCCAAAGGTAGCTTTAAAAGGCTATGCAAGAGCCCTAAAGACTGATACTAGTGAGAAAATGGTTGTATCCAATAGGTTTTCATCACTGCATTGTCTCTTTTTCTCTAAATACGATGACCTGTTCAATAAAAATGACAATATGCAAAGGGAGCTTTTACCAATACTCAACAAAAATATTGGATCCCTACAATGACCAGATCATGGTGAAATATACTCAAGGTATACTTGCAATCATGGGTTCCAAGAAATAGGATTTGGTATATGTTCACGAATGGAGATAGGCATGAATTACAAAGGTAAACTTATGGTCTCTTTGATGGTAGGTTTTACTATTCTGGTTTATCCGATATCATTCAACTATGACATACATGAAGGAATACATGATAGAGCATGCAATTGCACCTACAATAACTTCACATCCAACACCAGGAGCTCAAACATCAATTCAATGAGTTTGCGGTCAAGTCTCGGGGTATATTGGGGTCAAGTCTCAGGGTCAACTCAAGCACCCTTCGTACAAAAAACCCTCTAGAGACATGAAGAAGAGACATGAATTCAAGCATGATCTCATGTCTACAATCTACGTTAGAGGAGATGTTATCCAAATGAATTCCAATTAATCAATGTAGAATGAGTGACTAGGAAAAAACAATGATGAGAGAGCTTATCATCAAACCAAGACACAACTTCAAAACCCTATTCATGTAGAATGGTTCTAGAATGTTTCCACTATTGCCATTATCGATATCTCCATTGTTGAAATATACACTTGACACTAAGAGGCGGGGTGAATCAGTGTCTGAAACTTTGACTTATTTTCACACTTTCATAGATTAACTAAATTAACTGAATAAGATACTTGCATCTCAATTAATAATTCATAAACATGTATAACACAGACTATATGAAGGAGATAAAATATATTTCTTTTATTTATTTAACTTGAATGAATACAAATAAAATCAATCTTTTAATATCTTCAACTTTAACTGAATATGAGAGATCCAACTCTCCGATACAAGACCCAACTTGTAGTTCTTAGATTTAACTGAGAAATGAGGAATCCAACCCTTATAGAAAAACCCATCTTGTTGATCTCCGATCCAACCGTGAGAAATCCAACCCTCATAACAAGACTCAGCTTGTAAACAAGGACCAACATGATAGAATGAACTTCCATTCAATCCATTACACACACACACACACACACACATATAATCCACCAAGACACACTTAGATTTGCCACCACTTCTAGTTTATATAGTATCTCAATAGGTATAGGATTTCAACTATTATGTGTTTTTGACATGAACCATTGCACCTCTTCATTTAAGTTTTTCAATTTAATTAGAAGAATAATCTTGATTCAAATTTTTGAATTTCGTTTACATGAGCTAATCATAGATATGGATTGACTCATTATATTATTCTCATGCTTCTGCTGCGTTCCCAAGTTTGTCAACATATTGCATTCGATCTTTTACCTTCTCTTTGTATTGTTATGGTTAATCTTTGTCACATTACTCTATAGGCCTTAAGTTGATTACATAAATGAATTATGTATGAGGCACTTCCTTCAACCCAATATTCAAATGACCATGGGCTCAAAACCACGAGATTATCCATTTAGGCATTGCTTCTAGCGCTTTCTTCTTTCGCTCCTATTCCTCTATGTGGGACCGTATTCAAGTATATGAGGGATTATTTTATTCTAGCCCCTTTAGCTTCTTTACCTCATTATGTGATCAGTGATGGAACCGGGTTATTTGGTTCTTCATCCTTCAGGACTTCCGACCTTTGCAATCATTCAATTATTCCAGAGAAAATTTTGCTAAAGGGTGTATCAACACTACCTGCTTGATAACCTTCACATGTCTAGGAGCTAGGACTATAGACTTAGGCACAAAAGAACTCCTTCTCTCTAGGTATTCAACTATTCATGATTTTGGGACTCAGGCTACTCGAATTATGAATTAGTTCAATCCCTCCAGAGTGTTTACCTACCAAATAAGTCGTAAATTTGTGGTGACCACTTGTTGTTGGTTAACACCTCCTCTTTACACTATTCTTCCACTATGCTTGATCAATGGTTGAGAATGCTCCCAAACTAGATCAACGATTAGCATTACTTCGTGATTCATTCTTACTCTATCCTTCCACTGTACTTGATCAGACGATCAAGAAATATTCCATAGGATATTAGATCAATGGCCAAACATGACTTCAGCCTTCAGCACTTTGGATATTTTTTATCATGGAATGGAAAAAAACATAAATTATAGTTGAGTGCCACATTACAGCTATAGTGTTTTTCGTGGAAAGATATGTATCTTTTTGATACATACAATTTTTTCTTTCAATTTATGAGGTGTTTGTACATATAGGAAAGTCTGGTTAAAATGATTAACTCCATCTCTTACTATATCCTTAAAACTGAACTAAACTAGAAATTGTTATACCATTTGACCTCAATGTTGTCTAAACATTCTAAGTTTTTGACATTTTTCACAGGAATTCGATGATAAAAATTTGGGTGAAATCACGATTTCTTATTGTTTAAATTGCATTGATGGAGACATGAATGGATTGCACTGAGATTATACAAAATTAACCACTAAAATATAGAGATCCAACAAATTTTCACTGGATTTTGGGCAAAATTAACCATCTAATATTCTTAAAAAAAAAACAAAACCTAAAACGTTTAGATTACTACATTTTACCCTAAACATTCAAATTGGTGTTGACTTTTATTTGACATCTTTTTATGATCATTTTCAAAACTTTTTATTGTCATCACCCTTTTGCAATCACAATGCTCTACTTTTGAGTGTCCAAGCATCCTCTTTCTTATCGAACATATTCCTCCTGTGACTTTTATTTGAAATTTTTTTTTATGATTATTTTCAAAATTTTCTATTGTCATCACCCTTTTACAATCACAATGCTCTACTTTTGAGTCTCCAAGCAACCTCTTTCTTATCGAACAAATTCCTCTTTCTTATGGATAACATATAACATTATTATGATCCTAACACCTCTAAATGACTTTGTAACTCCAACAATTCCTTCTTGTTTCTGGATCTTTGTTATGTGTCCACTTTACAATAGCTTGTGTAAACTTCGTAAGGTTGATAGCAAATTGGATAGTTGTTGATTCTCTACTCTCCCTATCAAAAGGGACCCATTGATGGCTAACCATATTTACAAAGACCTCACTATCGAACCAACCCATTGTTTGATTTTCATGACATCATTCAACAAGCCTTTTGATACTAAAATGTAACACCCCAAGTTCAAGCTCCTGTTGAATTGTACTTATGTTTATAGGCTGGTGAGCCAAGTGTTTATAAGATGGAAGACTTATGTGTTTATTAGGATGGAGAGCCTATATGCTAAGGCCAATGAGCCTGATTTTGTATATGCAAATACTCACATCATTAATAAAATTACATCGTTGTGTGTAGACCAACCACGAAGAAAGATTTATGGGGGACTAAGCTCCACTAGGTAGGGAAAGGGAAGGGGCTAAGTGTCTAGGAATAGGGGTTAAGCTAGAGGGCTTACCTCTAAAGGAATAATATTATATTATTATTTCCTAGAGGCTAAGGTTTGACATAACCTATGTTTTCCTAAGTTCATGGGAAAGGGAATGAGTGCTAAGTGGAGCTCATGTAGTTTCAGGAAGACATGTGTCAACCTGGGTGCATTTAGTTTTTAGGTGGGAAAGTCAGATCGTTGGGGGTTCCCTCACCATTCTTGCGATCTTCGCCACTCTGGAAATTATTCCATATTCCCCACTGATACACACACTGAGATAGGGATATCCTTGACACAACCATCCATTGACTCCATCTTCGATCTCTGCAACCTATGAAGCCCGCAAATTCGTGTTTTGAAGCTAACCATTTTTCATGTGAATCAAAACATGACTGTGTAGTGTCTGATCCATATCGCACCTTAGCCTTTGTTACTTCTAGCCACATTTTCTCTGGACTGGTGTGGCTCGTTGTCATTACTAGAGCTCATACCCAATTTTTTCTGCAGTGGTTACTCGCTCAACTTAGGAGCTAGATAGAAGAGGCAAGTTGACAGACCTGTGAGAAACTCTCTCCAGGTGAGAGAGTGTGCTGAGGAAGTGAATTCTCCTAGAGGGAATCCTGTAGAAGCTACAATACTCTAAGACTTTCGGTCCAACCTATTGTTGAATCCATGGAAGGAAGGTGGATAACCGATGGAATTGTGATAGTGAAGGTGTACACTCCTGGGGTGGGACAAACATGTGGGGAATGAGGGTATGTGGGTTGTGGGCGTAAGTGGATCCTGGGAGAAAATCCTTCCTATTGATCTTTGTGACTTTCTTGTTGTCCTTGCCAAGCCTAAGAATTCCTTGCTCGATGGAGTTTAGTCCCAGCTCGAGGGTGACCCACTGTTGAGCGTGATTAGTAGCACGGCCTAAGGCTGGGAGGTTCATGGAAGGTCTGCATGCAGCTGGTGGTCATCTATTAAAATATAAGTACCAAATCTATGTTCTTTGTATGAAGTCTATATTGAATTCAAGTTATAATGTTATTAGAATTCTCTGTATATATTGCATGTATGTTTTATTGTTGTTTCGCATGAATAGGTGTATGAACAAAATGCTATAACTTTTTAAATTTCATTAGATAGTGTTGGGCCCCAACAAATCCCCCTAATTTTTTTACAAAATTTAAAGGCCCCCCCATTAGAATCTTGATACTTATAATGAGCTACATAATCAACCTTTTCAAATAGTTTCATACCTTGGCTTGCTTTGAGACAAATTTAAGACATTCACTATAGTATGGTATATTCATTACAAGAGTATATGCCAAAAGTTAGAAACGACCATAAAAATCTCAATTTAAACAAAAACGTTAATTTTTATTAAATGTTTACTTTTGTTTAAATTATTATTATGTGTTATTTCATTAGCTCATTAGCAAGTTTGACTATTTTGAATAATGTGTTCAATACTTCATCAAATAATATCTTGGTTGGTTTCTCATTTTCATAAAATCATTTGGTGATATTAATTGATTAAATTCTTTTTTCATTTTGCATCTCATAATAATAATAAAAAATAAAAAAGAATTATCTATCATTTGTTTGATTTTGTAAAAAACCAAAATTAATATTTTTCTCTTCTCCATTAAAGTGAAGATTCTAGAGTCTTAGGATCATTATAAACAATGTTTGTTTAGAACTTATAGTTAGTTTAAATTCAACTTTGATTTTATTGTTCTAGATTTTGTTTTATTCTCAATTTTTAGGTTATAAATTTAGGTTTATTTTTGTTTCACAGGTTTCTATTATCAAATATTTGATACAGATCTGATTATGGCTTGATTTTATTATCCAAATACGTTCAAGAAGTTTGATTCAAAAATAATTTTGGATTGCTACAAAAAAATTTATGAGCAACAACAGATAAAATTTGGAAAGGCGTCAAGATTAGACATGCGATTTTGCAGAGCTGATTGCAGCCAAACCGTGAGGAATTTGAAAAAATAGTTGAAAAACCAAAACTCATATGGACCCATTTACTTTCCGTGTAAATATTTTCCCCAAAAAAATGCACGATTTGAGAGATATTGATGGTTTTTTACGAGGCAAATTTCAGGTGGCGAAAATTAATAATGACGCCTAGACTGTTCATTCATTGTATAAATATATGAAAAAGTTCAGAGCTAGGGATCCAAGAATTGGAGAGGAAGATTTTAATCCTTTCTCTTTTGTATATTATTACTTTTGTAAACTTTTTATTTCTTTTCAAATGGAGTAATGGATGGCTGGAATCTTTGGGAGAATGGACGAGTATTTTTAAAGAAGAATATG
>JASDQU010309133.1:92914-108899 GCA_032191745.1 Picea mariana
ATTATTTGAATAATTGATTATGCATTGATTTAAACAACTTTAATCTTTTTTATCAATACATGGTTAATTATTATCATTTATGTATTAATTTTTCCAATCTTTAAAGTCTATTATCCAAAACAATTCTTCCAAGACTACAAAATGGACAAGTGATTCTAAAAACTTAATAGAATGACATATATGCATTTTGGATTTAGCCTTTTGTTTATAATGTTGTTATTTATGTTTTTTTAATCTTGTTACATGTGCAAGTTTGATATCTTTAGATTAAATGATCTGTTATGTGTAGGTGGTTTATATTATAAATACCATCTATCACTTGCTTCATCAAAATAAAAATGTTGTGATTATATCTTCGATTTAAATAATGGGATTTATCTTTGAGTTTCAAATTGAATGATAAAAATGAATAGATTGCTTCCAGATTTATCTTGCTGTAATCATGTATAATTATGAGATCACACGTTTATGTTTTTGTTTCCTTTTCTGTCATTAAAACCTAAGCTGTCAATACATGTTCTGAATTTATTTAGAACAGTCATAAGGTTCATTGCAGATTTCTCTCTTGGACATGGTAGTTGGATGTTCACCACTCATGGAGATGCTTGGATACACCTCACTAATTCATTGACAGGATAGCCTCTTTGTATTTTTCTATCATTTACATATCATTGAAACTAGAATGTATGGTTCAGCTTTGACTATCCACATGTTCATGTTTCATTAACTTTTTTTTGCAAGATTTTTNAGAAAAACAATAAATATTTTTATGTGCTTTCTTTATCTGCTTCCTAGAAGCAATCATTTTTCACATCGATTTTCGTAAGTTTCGATTAAAACTTGCAGCTTGTAAATCATGTAAATAAATGAGACTTGTATATCTTATGCTTAAATACAACTACTATAATTACATTAGAACATATGTACACACACACACACACACACACACAAATATATATAGATATATAGTGTTTAGTGATTAGTTAGTTATTTATCTCTTTTATTCGTTTCTTTTAGGATTCTTAGATTGGCTAGCGGAGCCATTAAACCTGTCAGAACAAGTTACACCAAACGGCTTGAGTTATTTAGACAACCCCGGACCAGACTCGGTTTTCCAGTTGACAGAAGGTCAATTTCGTCCATCAACAAATGGTGCCAGAAGGTGGGTTGAGTAAATTTATTGATTAAATGTTTCATCCCTTATCCTTTCATAATTCCATATTTATAAATCTTTCTTTTGTGTCATCTTCAAATGCACTAGAAGGCAGTCTAGACGGACAAGCTAGCCTTATAGGAGTCTTTGTTTCAAATTTAATTAATTTCCTATGGCTCCCCAACACTGTGTTGGAACATGCTTTCCACTTCTCATTACCTGATATTCCCAATGATATAGTCTCTCGCTTGTCAAAACTCACCTTTGATGGTGGGAATGTATCTGAAAAAGACCATCTTAACAAGTTTTGGTGTAAATGCATCAAGCATGACATTTTTGATTTAAAGGATTTATGCAGATTGTTTACTTTTACTTTCAGGGGTCGGATTAAACATTGGTTTGAGTCTTTTCTAGCATATCACATTTTTTATTTGTTTCAGTTTGTAGATGAATTTTTAAATGATTTTGAAATCTATGATTACAATCAATTATGTGAAGAATTTCAGACTTTGCTAATCAATGACGATTCATCTTCAAAAGGATTTTCGAAAAGAATCCATCATGTTCTTTGTAAATTTAATCTTGATGACATGTCATTTGTATTAAATCTCCTCTATGATGCTTGCATCCAGTCATATTCAATCGCAAATGATGAAGCAGTTACAAATACTATCGCTCAAATGCAAGAAGAATTGTGTTCACAGGATGAGAGGGATCCATCTAAAAATGTTGAATAAGCAAGGGAGGTAAAATCTATTAAAAATGTTCTTACTAACAATCAAATTGGTTTTTCCTTTAAATCATTGTATTTTCAGTCCTCAACCATCGTGGAAGAAGATTCGATGTTGGGTCAAGGTGAATGTTCTCATCCTCCTAACTCTTGCTATAATCAGTATTTAATTTCGGTTATTGAAGAAGAATTAGGTGATGAAAATGATTTTAAGCATTCTAACATTCCAATGAAACTAATTAGAGATGTAGATCTGCAATTGGAAGAAGAAACCTTAAACCCTCATCTACAAATCGTACCTTATCAACATGAAAGATCAAATGTTTTTCCTAAAAGTTTTGAATTATATATCGTACAAGAGGCAAATTTATATGATCATATTATGTTGAAGAATATATCACCAAAACAAAGTGAAAGTTTTAAGGAAAATGAAGAGGAATGTCTTGAGAATACCATTGTTAAATATCATAGCTCAAGATATTATTTTCATGTTCTTATTTTTTATTCCTTTTGCTCTTTATATCCCAATCTCTTCTTAGATTCTGGTGGATTTGATACTTTACCCACGGTATCTTACTCTTTTCCACCACAATACAATCTTTTTGATATGCCAAAATTTGGTGAAACTAATTCCAAACATAACACTTATCAAGTTGGATTCGATGCTCTTTCACTTTCATCACTCAAATGGAAAAATGACATGTTGCAAGATGATTTTACATGATTTATTTTTGAAAAAGACAATGCACTCATCCTTATGGAGATCGAATTTTCTACATTGCATATTCGTTCTTTTATTAGTTCAAATTTTAATGTTTATGCTTCACATTTTGAAATGATCAATCTCATCAAAGGAAGCGTTCAAGCCAATAATCTAACTGATGTCATGAATCTTCTTATGATGTGTTCCCCATTGATATATCCATTTCATCAAAGTCATAGTTTGCATCCTATTTTTTATGACATGATCTTACAATGGCTTGAAGATTCATATCTAAAAAATCTTCATAATAAAGATAAAGTTGTGCTTGCTTTGTTTCTACCTAAATATCTAGGAAGTAAGCATCACCTGATTTTTTTAGATCCTCCGTATGAATAAATTGATGAACACTTGGAGAATTGTCAGGAGGATGGGGCATTTCGGCTTTGGTAGATGGTTATGTCAAGTCCTCATAATATTGACAAGTTTTCCAAACTTATTTATGTTCTTCCATGCCATTATGACCCATATCATGACCAGATTGTAGAATGGTTGGAGGATTCATACATCAAGAAGTTTCAAAAGAATGGTAAGGTCATGCTTGTTTTGTTTTTAAAAGAATACATAGGAGGTAAGCATGACATATTTCTTTTTTCATCTACAAATACTACATTCCTTTATTCTGATTTTCAAGTTTCTATGTCGTGCAGGATTGAAGATGCTCTTGTGGATGCATTGGAAATATAATTTTACTTAGCGTTTTGATCTATTTAGTAGTTAGAGTGGGTTCAGGAGTAGGTTTTCCTTTAGTTTTATTTATCAATATTTCTTTTTGTAATAATGCAGTTATGAACACAAGTGGGCACACCAAGAGAACCATAATATGAATGTTGTCAAGGAAATCCACTTTAAATCTTTTTCTCTATGCTTTTCATTAAATATTTCTTTTCGAAAACGTAGTATGTTCATGAAAATTTTAAATGGAATGTAAAAAGATAAGTAAATTTGAACTATCAATTCAACCCTGACCCAAGGTGCCACGAGTAGGATTGCACTCATCTTAATAAGGATTTTTCTATTTCTAGTCTCTTTTATTTTTAATAATAATGCTTGGTCAAAGTAACATCTTATGCATCACTATCTTAAGAAAAGAACTTGCTTGCACATGATCATATGATTTAGTTCTTCCTTTATTTTACAGTGAGATGATAGTGGATACAAAAACTCAAGTTTATCTTTGGCCAAAATCATTTCCTGAAAAGTTTTCTTTTGCTGTTTTGATTTTGTGTACTTCTGATTTTGAATCCCATTAATAAATTTTGATTTGATTTGTTGTGTGTTTTTGTTTTCTTTGATTATTTTAAATGATTTTTCTTCTTATCTTTCTTTTTGAATCAATATATTTCTGATCAAAGAACTATTGTCGAAGAAAGCATTTATTTTAAAACTTGTGTTTTTCAAGTAAATTGAAATAGTTCAAAGAGGTCCTGATATTAAGATATAGCTCAGACAATTGATTTTTAAGTCAATTGTCACTCTCATTATCTTTGCCAAAGTATTACACCAGAGATATGGTTTAAATCTTTGAGAATCACGATGTTCTTTAAACTTTTTACGCCGTCCATATTCTTAAGGAATCATTTTTAAGTGCTTCCCCATTCTCTAGATGATTTCTTAAAGGAAATATCAAATCTCTAAACCATGATAAAACTTCCAGTTTTGAAAGAAAATAAATAGCATGGTCCACTATTTACCTGTATTGCAATTAATCTCCAGTATCACCTCGCTCTCTTTGTCATCAAGAAATCTATAATTGTATTATTATTTAAAAGTGGCATAAGAGGGTTGGAAGCACTTAAGTGTGGGAAGTGTGTAAACATGTCGGGGTACTGAATAGGCTCGCCGGCAGTGGGTAAATGCACACATGATACCAAGACAACTTCGTCAGGGTACTGAATAGGCCTGCTAGCAATGAACCAATGTTAGGTCAAGAGGTAGCAGGTATATGTTTTTAAATTAACTTTTATGGAAGTATACATCATGTGGATACAACTATGGGATGGGATTAAAGCATTTGAGTGGGTTAAATGACATCTCTGTCGAGGCTATGGACGTATGCTAGAAATAGTGGCTCTATCAACGGTATCGAAGTCCTTTTATAAATATCGTGACTCTTTGATTAAGACATTATTTCAGGTCATAACCTTCTGCAAATAAAATTATATTGTCTCGTTATAACATTGAGCTTATCCTAATACTATATGGTCTCAAAGTGAATTTATTTCACAGAGCTTAAATCATTTTATCAGTCTTATTCTTTTCTTTCTGATATGAAATCTTACTAGATCAGAGATAACTGCTTCACCCAGTAAGTCACCATTTTTTGGGCCCCAACAAATCCCCCTAAATTTTTTACAAAATTTAAAGGGCCCCTCATTAGAATCTTGATAATTATAATGAGCTACATAATCAACCTTTTCAAATAGTTTCATACCTTGGCTTACTTTGAGACAAACTTAATACATTCATTATAGTATGATATATTCATTACAAGAGTATATGTCAAAAGTTAGAAACGACCATAAAAATCTCAATTTAAACAAAAATGTTAATTTTTATCAGATGTTTACTTTTGTTTAAATTATTATTATGTGTTATTTCATTAACTCATTAGCAAGTTTGACTATTTTGAATATTGTGTTCAATACTTCATCAAATAATATCTTGGTTGGTTTCTCATTTTCATAAAATCATTTGGTGATATTAATTAATTAAATTCTTTTTTCATTTTGCATCTCATAATAATAATAAAAAATAAAAAAGAATTATCTATCATTTGTTTGATTTTGTAGAAAACCAAAATTAATATTTTTCTCTTCTCCATTAACTTGACGCTTCTAGAGTTTTAGGATCATTATAAACAATGTTTGTTTAGAACTTATAGTTAGTTTAAATTCATTTTTTATTTTATTGTTCTAGATTTTGTTTTATTCTCAATTTTTAGGTTATTAATTTAGGTTTCTTTTTGTTTCACAGGTTTCTATTATGAAATATTTGATACGGATATGATAATGGCTTGATTTTATTATCCAAATAAGTTCAAGATGATTGATTCAAAAATAATTTTGGATTGTTACAAATAATTTTATGAGCAACAACAGATAAAATTTGTAAAGACGTCAAGATCAGACAAGCAATTTTGCATAACTGATTTCAACCAAACCGTGAGGAATTTGAAGAAATGGTTGAAAAACTAGAACCCAAATGGACCCATTTACCTTCCGTGTAGAGATTTCCCCAAAACAATGCACGATTTGAGATATATTGATGTCTTTTTATGAGGCAAATTTCAGGTGGCGAAAATTAATAGTGATGCCCAGATTGTTCATTCATTGTATAAATATATGAGAAAGTTCAGAGCCAGGGATCCAAGAATTGGACAGGAAGATTTTAATCCTTTCTCTTTTGTATATTATTGCTTTTGTAAACTTTTTATTTCTTTTCAAATGGAGTAATGGATGGATGAAATCTTTGGGAGAATGGACAAGTACTTTTAAAGAAGAATATGGAATTCCAGGTTGCTTAATGGTTTTTGTCCTGTGAGGAAAATGGTTTTATTTTCATTATAATATCTTCATATTCTTTGAATAATTGATTATGCATTGATTTAAATAGCTTTAGTCTTTTTTATCAATACATGGTTAATTGTTATCATTTATGTATTAATTTTTCCAATCTTTAAAGTCTATTATCGAAAAAATTTCTTCTAGGACTACAGAATGGACAAGTGATTCCAAAAACTTAATAGAATGGAATATATACAATTTGGATTTAGCCTTTTGTTTATAATGTTGTTATTTATGTTTTTCTAATCTTGTTAGTTGTGCAGGTCTAATATCTTTAGATTAAATGATCTGTGATGTGTAGGAGGTTTATATTATAAATACCATCTATCATTTGCTTCATCAAAATACAAATGCTATGATTATATCTTCGATTTAAATAATGGGATTTATCTTTGAGTTTCGAATTGAATGATAAAATGAATATATTGCTTCCAGATTTATCTTGTTGTAATCATGTATAATTATGAGATCACAGGTTTATGTTTTTGTTTCCTTCTATGTCATTAAAACCTAAGTTGTCAATACATGTTCTGAATTTATTTAGAACAGTCATAAGGTTCATTGCAGATTTCTCTCTTGGACATGGAAATTGGATGTTCATCACTCATGCAGATGCTTGGATACACCTCACTCATTCATTGACATAATAACTTCTTTGTATTTGTTTGTCATTTACATATCATTGAAACTAGAATGTATGGTTTAGCTTTGACTATCTACATGTTCATGTTTCATTAACTGTTTTTTGCAAGATTCTTTAAATTTATAAAAGAAAATAAATAAATATTTTTATGTGCTTTCTTTATCTGCTTCCTAGAAGTAATCATTTTTCACATCGATTTTCGTAAGTTTCGATTAAAACTTGTAGCTTGTAAATCATGTAAATAAACGAGACTTGTATATCTTCTACTTAAATACAACTACTACAGTTACATTAGAACACACACACACACACACACACACACACACACACACACATATAGTGTTTAGTAATTAGTTAGTTATTTCTCTCTTTTATTCGTTTCTTTTAGGATTCTTAGATTGGCTAACAGAGCCATTAAATCCGTCATAACAAGTTACACCAAATGACTTGGGTTATTTAGACAACCCCAGACCAAACTCACTTTTCCAATTGACGAACGATCAATTTCGCTCATCAACAAATAGATATGTATATAAATATATATGGTATCAGAGCATGAAATTTATTTGGCTGCATGGCTTGGACTATTGGTTTAAGGTTGGGGATGTCTCAAAATGGTATTAGAGAAGAAAAACAAAGATACAGTTGATTAGGTAGCGTTACCTGGTAGAAATTGAGGGTCTGGGATGTTACAAAATGGTATCATATCCATGGTTTCAACACTGAGCCTAGATGGGCCATGTTAGTGGAAGTGGAAGAAAAAGTTTCAAAAAATAATTGTTGTCAAAATGAACAAAATTCAGGTTCAGAGCTCATGGTTTCAACACTAAACTTGGATGGTCCATGAATGAGGAATTCAGAGGAAAAGGTCTAGAGAATTGTGATGTACATAGTGTGAGAAGAGAATTGAGAGAACACTTGGACTGTGTTCAGGAGCACATGAGGTATAATAGTTTAATAAATGGCCACAGAGAAAGAAACCACAACAATCATGGTGTTGGATCGTAGGATTTGTTCGAGAGAAGGATCATCCTTCACAAACATAATATCTGGAGAAAAGTGCATGAAGGTTAACCTCCAAGTCATTTGGACTTTGCGAATTTGGTGAAGTTTATGGGTTATAAGAGAAAAAGGGGTCGAATCCCGAAGTTCTAAAGTCCCGAAGAGGATCTACATCGTAGATCCTGGGGGAGGAAGTGTTTACCATTGGATTTGACTAAGGGTGGATCAGAACCGTAGGGATAAGCCACTATCGGTAGGTTAGCCTGTTCAGGAATTCATTATTCAGGAGAAATAGATTTTGCTGAAGCACAAACTCCCGAAGTCCCCAAGTTTGGAGTTCATCTAGACCATTTATCAAAAGGAACACGTGTCGACAGGTTAGCTTGTCCAGGAATTTGACGTTTGGGATGAATGGAGTGTGTTGATGAAAAAAATCCCAAAGTCCCGAAGTTTGGATTTCATCTGGACCGTTCATCAAAAGGAGATGCGTGTCAGAAGATCAACTTGTTGGGGAGTTCGACGTTCAGGAGAATTGGAGTGTGTAGATGTAAAAACAGAAGTGGCATGGCATGATGACATTTCTAGTAGTGATGTGGACCTTTCCTAGACATGGCACATGCCGCTACCTTAGTTATTAGAAGTTGTATTATGCAGACCCCAGAAGGTAATAAAGTTTGGGAGTTCGGCATTTGTGAGAATTAGAGTGTGCAAGTGTAAAAATCGTTGAAGCTCAAAGTCTCGAAGTGACGTGGCCTACTGATTTCACCGAGGATGACGTGGACACATGGGATGTGTGCCAAGTGTCAGTGATTTAAGAACCTTTTGAAGATAGAAATTCCATTTAGAATGTGACACATGTCATCCTCCATATTGGGCCACATGTCCACTTCTATTATTTCTCCATGTGGCACTCCTCTCGAGCATGGGTAGTGGGGCCCTGATGAATACATAAAGTAGTTAAACCCTTGGAAAATAATTTAACCAAACTGGGACCATGATAAATTGACCCCAATAGATGCGTGGCACCCGATCATTAGTTCTAGAGACTTGACATTCTGGGAGAAATGGTTCATGATTGAATGGGAGGAAGAAATCCCCGAAGATTCATAGTGCCGAAATAACGTGATGTAACGATGTGACCAGGGGTGACATGGAAGTACTTGGAGATTCACGGTTCAAGAGTTTTAGGGTGTGCATATGTGAATTCCTCCGAAGTGTTGGAGCCCCAAAGCTTTGAAGTCCCGAAGACCTGAAGCTCCGAAGCTCGGAAGTCTTGAAGCCTCGAAGCTCTGAAGTCCTGGAGCTCTGAAGCCCTGAATCCTGAAGTTCTGTAGTAAGTATCAGTCATTGGATGTTGGGAATATGTGGACCATTGATCCACCCTGCTTCGCGAGTTTGCCAATTCGACACTCCGAGAGATTTGTTGTGATGTGCTTTGGATACCGCCAAAGACCAGAGTCTCGAATCTCCTATTGACCATAGATATGATCAAGGAATGTGGACCATAGATCCAACATTATTCTTGCATTTGACAGTTCGTTGTTCTGTGATCTTTGTGACACATGGAAAAGGGAAACCTCCGAAGCTCCAGAGCCTGAAGTTTCAAGACTCTGGATAAGCACCCAAATCATTAGCATTGGGTCACAGTCGTGGTCACATGTGAACCAAGGGCTAAAGAAAAAGGGGCTAACACCCATAAAGTATTGCAGAATAGAGCTCGGCTTAGATAGAATCCTAAGAGGTTCTTGATCAACCAAGACCTGCTGAAAATGGAGTTTGATATTCTTTTGTTGAATCATATTGTTTAAGTTATTCGAGAAAATTATTAAGTCAAGTAACCTGACAAATTTCGGTTGAGTGCACATTTTGCGGAGTTAACAATTGTCAGAACCAAATAGAATTGTTCCATAATGCAGAGAAATTGAGGAGGCACAAGATGCTTACAGTCATGAGGATGAAGTTAGAGGAATGGATGTCGATTTGGGAATTGAAGGATCAAACACCAATGGGAATGGAGATTAAATAGATACAAACATGGGTATGATGAAAATCATTAAAAAATTTCAAAAGGGTGTCCAAATTCACCAGGAAGATAATGAAAGGTTTAATATATGTAAGGAGAAATAGGAAGACTTAACCATGAAGTTGATGCAGATCCTGAAAATAATAAAAAAGAAGATGGTTAAGGAAGGTAGATCCAACAAATCAAGAAGATACAGGTCCCCTGATGAGGAAATAAGAGAAAGAATTGATAATAGGCATCACTAGCACTCCCGAAGGCATTCCAAAAAGAGGACTCACAACAGTTCAAGTCCATCCCCTACCTGCAAAAATAGGAAATCTGGAGTGGATGAACTGAAGGGAGAAATGAACAAGATCAAACCTCCTACTTTTGATGGAGAGCCCAAGAAAGATGAATATGTTGAAGCATAGATGTTGGGCATGAGGAAATATTTCCAACTGCAGAATTACTCTTATCGGGCAGAAGGAACAATTTCCATCTATCAACTAAAAGGAAAGGCGTCCATATGGTGGGATCATCTTGTGAAAGTGCAACACGTCAGAGAGAAAAATATTACATGGAGGGAATTCAAGAGGCATTTTGAAAAGAAGTACTTAACTACCAGGTATTATGACAAGAAAATGAAAGAGTTCTTTGAACTCAAGCTAGGAAGTATGTCCATTGATTAGTATGAAAGAATATTCTTGGATTTGTTGAAGTATGTCCCCTTCATCAAGGATGAGACAATTAAGATTCAAATGTATCTGCATGGGCTACCATATTTCGTTAGTGACAAGATCTAGTATGATGATCCTAAAACTATGGAAGAAACCATAAGGGGAGAACAATGCTTATTTGATTCGCAAAAATGGAAACCTATTTTCTAGAAGGCTTGGGAATACAAGAGGAATTTTAAAAGGGAGCAGAGGCAGAAGGGGAACAAGCCACAATTTTTTAGAAATAGTCCTCAATGATAGCCAGTTTTGAGAGAGCCCAAGATGGATGAAGTAGGTGGGAAAAGGACAAGGTAGGAACCTATGGAATGTTGGGGTTTTAAAGGAGATCATGGGTATAGATATTGTCCTCACATAAGTGATGAAGTGAGAGTTGTTCACAATGTTCAACAAGAAGAAATGATAGAGGACATGGGCAGAAGAGTACCAAGGATCTATGCATCCTTGGACAACAATAAAGTTGAGTTTCAATCACACATGATTGAAGTTAAAGGTATGATCAATAACCATTCCTTTACTATTTTAATTGATTCAGGGGATAGTCATAGCTATATAGATCCCAAGGTAGTGGAGAGATTACAATTGCCAAGAAAAAAGCATGGGAAATCTTGGTTGGTTCAGCTAGCTACAGGGACCAAGAGAAAGGTTGTTGGGTTGATTAAATCATGTCTAGTGAGAATGAATGGACTGAGTACCAAGGAATATTTGAACATCTTTTCTTTGGGATCATATGAATTCATAATTGGTATGGATATGTTATACCAAAACCGTTCCATCTTAGACTATCGTAACTAGGAATTCACTTGCCTAGATGAGGCATGAAATCAGAGAACAATCCAAGGAATTCCTAGGTAAGTTATTGTCCGAAAATTTTCAGCAACGCAGTTGAAGAAGTGTTATAGGAAGGGATGCCAAATATTTGCATCTCATATGGAAGAAACACCCAAGGATAAGGTGCCCAAATTAGATGATCATTTGGTCCTCAAAGAGTTTGGCAATGTGGGCTCGATTTTGGAGATTGGATTGAAGTAACTTGTGAATAGCCGATGTTGATGTCATTTCGATTTTATGTCTTGTACACTCACATAGCATAATATTTTGTTGTTTCAACTGTGAAGATCGATTCCAAAAGTTTGTAGGGAAAAAGCAAAGCATACTAAAGAGAAAATTGATTATATTATGCAACGTCCTTTCACATCCCCGGGCATGAAAGATGTAAAGGTTACATAATTGTTGATAACATGGCATGCAGAGAGGAAAATAAAAAACAAAGAAAAATTGAAAAGATGTAGAATCATTAAATTGTTACTTATCATATACCTTGTTCTGATTTTTTTGTTTTATATTTTTTTTATCATGGAATGGAAAAAAGCATAAATTATAAATGAGTGCCACATTACAACTATAGTGTTTTTCGTGGAAATATATGTATATTTTTGACACACAAATTTTTCTTTTAATTTATGAGGTGTTTGTACATATATGAAAGTATGGTTAAAATGATTAACTCCAACCCTTGATATAGAATTAAAACCAAACTAAACTAGAAATTGTTATACTATTTGACCCCGATGTTGTCTAAACATTCTAAGTTTTTGAAAATCTTCACAAGAATTCGGTGATAAAAATTTGGGTGAAATCACAATTTCTTATTGTTTAAATTGCATTTATGAAGACATAGATGTATTGCACTGAGATTTTACAGAAATAACCACTAAAATATGCAGATCCAACAATTTTTCAATGGATTTTGGGGAAAAGTAACCATATATTATTCCCAGAAAAGAACGAAAACCTAAAATGTTTAGACTACTACATTTGACCCTAGACATTCAAATTGATGTTAACTTTTATTTGACATTCTTTTCATGATGATTTTCAAAACTTTGTATTGTCATCACGCTTTTACAATCACAAGGCTCTACTTTTGAGTCTCCAAGCAGCCTCTTTCTTATCCAACATATTCCTCTTAGTTTTTTGGATCATGGATAACATTCTTGTGATCCTAACACCTCTAACTGACTTTGTAGCTCCAATAATTCATTCTCGCTTCTAGAACTTTGTTATGGGCCCACTTTACAACAACTTATTTAAACTTCTTAAGGTTGGAAGGAAATTGGATAGTTGTTGATTCTCTATTCTCCCTATCAAAAGGGACCCATTGATCTCTAACCAACTCTACAAAGCCCTCGCTATCAAGCCAACCCGTTGCTTGATTTTCATCACAAGCCTTTTGATACTAAAAGCTTGTCTAAGATCTTGATAATCATGTCATACCCCACTATCATTTCCACAAGTGGGCCTAATTTTAACTTACATGACAATAAAGACCCTTCTCTCTTCCAAATTCCTAAAAATAAATAAGATAAGAAATCCACTTGTGTTGCATCTCCCCATATTTCAACATTTCAGATCAGATGGAAAATTCATGTTACCCTGAGAAATAAATACCCATGATCATGCTACTTAGAAATAAAGAACCCTTTTGAGAAAGGATCCTTATCTACGTAGGGTCCATAGAAATTCACGTCTGAAACCTCCATCCTAGCTCTTGTGATAATAGAAGCATATCGTGATGTTGGAATGTGCAAATATAGATCAGTGTGGATTTCATTATTCATCAATATGATACATTTATAAGTACTTTGACATGACCCTTGGATTCATAGTCCAAGAGGTCTCTTGGACTCCCTATAACATTACAATGACTTGATTATTCACATTCTATCAATTTTGTAACCCTATTACCTCTTCAACATCCCCCCCCTTAATCCTAAGGGGTGTAAGTGAGTCCAAGGTGAGAATTGAAATATGAAGGTGCACACCTAAAGTTTGGAAGTGTGCAGTTGTTGATGGTTGGATATGCTCTTTGAATCTAGTGGGTTTTTGATGAACAAAAACCAAATGGAAAGTAGAAAATAATGTCTTCTACTAAATGGTGTTGGTGTTTTAAGGAATACCACAAACCAATCTAGTGGTTTACAGATAACCACAAACTATGGAACTTGGCTATAGGGCTCAATGGTTCCCAGAACATTTCCTAAGTTAGCTAGGAGTTGAAGTTGATGTCTTCTGTTAATTGCAAGTGATCTTGAATGTTGGTTTAAATATGACTATAAACTATTCTATAGGAGAAGTTGTAATCCTTCTACTAAGTGGTGGTTTAAGGAAAACCACAAACAAATCATGCTCGCTTTTCACGCTTGCTTGTTACTACTTGATTTATATGACCTCAAAACTTGCATCTTGACTGTCAATCACTAATGTTGTTCCCCCTGTTAGGTACAAGGTGAAAATATGAAAATACTTTCACTCCAAGATGCATCAATACTCAAGAATGAATTCTACAGTATGATTGAGATATCTTCTTAACTCTTGATGACCATTTCCAAGAAATCATACACCCATAGTGGTTCTTTACTCTTGCAAGTTTCTTGTGTTTAGAACATCTCTTTGAAGGATGATTGTGATTTCTTCAATGATCACAAGGTTGAAGATCAAAACATTGATCTTCCATATGGCCAACCTGCTGACAATGTTGGCATTTCCAAATCTTGTCTTGAACTAGAGTAGATGAATATGAATTCTCTTGAAGTAATCCAACACTCTAGAACTAGATCGGTTTGGTGTAATCCAGAATATGAAATATGACTTCCTTTTCATATTCGATACCTATTATATTCCTATTGTGCCTGAGTTCTTCCCAAGGTATGATGATTATCTTGAAAAGAGGAAGTTGAACTTCATATGTAATTGACTATGAAGATTTCTCATTGAGTCTCTCTTGCACTAGCTATTGGTATGAATAAACATAATCATTTTCATCATATTTGAAAAGAGGGTTTTGAAAAAGGACTAGTTCATAATGTTGTCAAAGATTCTTTTGCTCATGTGCATCATGAGGAATTTAAATTTGAGTTTGCAACACTATTACTTTGTCTTGCATAACTTGAAAGCATGTTACAACATATTGCAAAGTTGTTTTGTCAATGGTGACTGTATTGTCCATAGAAGATAATATTAGAGTGTTCAGTAACTCTAATAATTCGTCCATTCTAGCCATCTAGAGACAAAATTGGACCTCATAGGGTTTCTTGCAACTCCACCCTTTAACAATCAAACTAAAAAGTGCAAACTCAACTATACAGACTCAACAAATCAAGGGTGTCAATGTCTACTTAAAATGCACCCATTTACAAGAAAAAGAAAAGTAATCTTAAAACAAACATTTTCAAGTATTTCTTAATTTTGGATTTGAATTTGTCTTCAAGATTGAAGGTGTGTCTTTTGTTCTCCAAAGAACCGCCAAATTCTTGATCTTCTTTCCAACAGTTGAGCACTGGAATATGAATATTTTTCCTAGGAATACGGACAATGGGATTTCTGGTTTCCTCATGAATACTATTTATAGGAAATAGATATGTGGAATAGATATGAAAAAATTGCTATACTTTGGAATCCGATTTTATAGATATATATCACATGTTTACTATGTCAACTCCTCAGGATGGATTTAGGTGAAGGTGGTGGGTTCAAGAGAATTGGTACTCATGAGGGTACTAATTTATCTACATATTCATTATCATTAAATACTAATACAATAGTGATGAGAAATTCCTTGTTGTCAAGGAAAACAAGCCAGATATAGCGAGAAAATATAGTCTTCAACAATATCAATGTACTTCTTTGGGTAGCAGCTCAATCATGAATATTTTGCCAAGGGTAGAATTAAAAGGATGTGCAAGAGGCCTAAATACTGATATTGTTGAGAAAATGGTTGTAGCCAATAGGTTTTCACCACTACATTGTCTCTTTTTATCTAAATCCGATGAACAGTTCAATAAAAATGGCAATATGCAAATGGGGGCTTTTACTAATACTCAACAACAATATTGGATCCCTACAATGACCAGATCATGGTGAAACAAAATCAAGATATAGTTGCACTCATGGGTTCCAAGGAATAGGATTTGGATCATTTGGTATATGTGCGCGAATGGAGATAGGCATGAATTGAAAAGGTAACATTATGTTCTCTTTGATGGTAGGTTTTGCTATTATGGATTATTTGAGATCATTCATCCATGAAATACATGCCATAGTATGAACTTGCACCTACAAGAAATTCACATCCAACACCAGGAGCTCAAGTATCAATTCAATGAGATTGGGGTCAATTCTAAGGGTCAGCTCAAGCACCCTTTGTACAGAAAACCCTCCAGAGCCATGAAGAAGCAACATGAACTCAAGTAGGATCTCATGTCTACAATCTATGTTAGAGGGCATGTTATCCAAAGGAATTCCAATTAATCAATGTATAATGAGTGGCTAGGAAAAAACAACAATGAGAGAGCTTATCATCAAACCCAGACATAACTTCAAACCCCTATTAATG
>JASDQU010309133.1:123085-139462 GCA_032191745.1 Picea mariana
GATGGTTTTTTTTTTAAATATTTTATTGAATTTTGTTTCTTTTTTATTTGTTTTAGTTTTTTTTTCAATTTTTTTTTTTTTAACCTTTGTAGGGATTTTTTTTCTTTTTTACAAAATGATTTTTTTTTTTTAAATTATTGTTTTCCCCGGAAATTTTAGTTTTTTTTTTGTTTTTCACCATTTTTTTTCCGGGTTTTGATTCTTGAATATATTTTTTTAAATGTGTTTTTGTCTTCATTAAAAATATAGATATTTGTGAAGAGTTTCTCTTTTCTCTTTATTTATTTTTAATGTAAATTTAAGAAAAAAAAGGTTAGTAAATAAATTTTCAAGTGACCATTTAGGATCCAATTTTGAGTTTTATATTTGTGTAGGGATTTGTTGTGAAGGCCACAATTTCAATTAGGTCGTAATCAGTTGCAATTTTAACGTTTGGAGAAAACATTTTTCTTTAGGTAGCGTCACGTTTTTATTTAGGTGTTGATTTTAAGGTTTTTCTAAGCAACTATTTTGTTTTAAGGCCATGTTTGAAAAAACTTGTAGCACCACCTTTTAATTTGGGGGTTGATTTTAAAGTTTTTTTGAAAAACCATTTGATCATTTAAGCCCATTCTTGAAAAAGGTTGTTATTTTGACCCGGTTACAAAAAATGGTGCTGCCGGTAGCACCACTTTTTGATTTGGAGGTTGATTTTCATGTTTTGTATGCAAAAATATGGTTTTTAAGGGCTAGAGTTCTCGTTTTGAGGTCATAACTCTCATTAAGTTGGTAACTTTGTACAACCCTCTGAATTTATCTTCATGGCTATAGGTTCTTTGTGCCTCCTCCATGTCTCCGATCTCACTGTTGATTTTGATCTGTTTTATTTTCCTTTAACTCTTCTTTGTTATGTGTGTGCCCTTATTTTTGCAAAATGTGCATGCAATAGGATTTGTTAGACTAGATAATTCAACAAATCTATAAAATGTATGCACATTTCTTCCCCTTAACTGCACCAGAAACATTATTTATGATTTCTTGTGAATTCTACAACTCAATTCACATTTATGGATGGATATGTGGAATCTTTTGTCCAAGACCTTTCCAATGACTAGTTTATTGCTCAATTATGTGTCTTGAGCAGAAAGTTATGGAAATTTGATCAATACCCACTTACTTCTTCTACACCCCTTTCAACGAGGTGCAATTTTGGCCACGTTCGGGCATCTCTGACACCAAATCCTTTGGGATTTAAAAATGATCTAAACTGGGTTCCTTCATGACCATACTTTGAACATTCTTTCCAATTTTCACCTTCACCCRAGCTCAAGGATGCTAATTAAAACCTACTGAAGTTTTGGCTAAATTACCTCTTTTAGCCCTGAAAGCTATAGGTTCCTTATACCTTCTCCTCTACACTTTTTAAGTACCCAAATTCTTAATCCAACTCCATGGTTGTCTTCTATGGATCAATATATTTCGATAGACTTCTCCTTTTCCCCATTCTAATTCATGTGCAAGAATTTATGGCCTATTGAAGTCAACTGGGCTTCATTTTTACCTTGCACTGTTTGGCTTGTAACTGCCTCATACATGATCCATTTTTCAAACAATTTATCTCATTAGGAATATTTATCTGAGCTCTTCCATTTTAGAAGTATTAATTATGTTTCTTGTAAGGACACACAATCTCGTACAAATTTGATTTTCAAAAAATGTTGTTTAGGATTTCGAAACTAGCCTGCAAGAATATGAATTGAAAAATACTAAACGTTTTTATCAAATTCCATTATTTTCTACTAATTGGGATGTTGATGTGGTATCCTAAGTCCACCAGACATCCTAGAATGACACCATGTCATCCTTTGGCCACCCTGGCCCTAATCCATCAGCCTCTATGTTCTTCTTCCTTCTCTTTCTATTCTTTCCTTA
Source organism: Picea mariana (assembly GCA_032191745.1). Classification (NCBI taxonomy): domain Eukaryota; kingdom Viridiplantae; phylum Streptophyta; class Pinopsida; order Pinales; family Pinaceae; genus Picea; species Picea mariana. Next base: position 124,997 of record JASDQU010309133.1, read on the forward strand.
CCTCTGTTGACATACATTAACTCACCTTTTTGTGCCCCACCACGTAGATTCCCATGTGGCATAAATTTCATTGGTTGAGAAGATGGGCGGGCCCCATCCCACGCCAATTTGTTGTTGTGTGTGAACTTGCATTCTGCCTTGATTTAATGGTGGAAGAACAGGAGGGGTCATCGACGATCAACGGTCAGGGTTAGATTTCTCCCCCTAGCATGTTGATTGTTAACAGGAGGGTATGAAATGGATTATGACAGTTTTTGGATCATTGACGTGGTTCCATATCATGGATTTTCCCCCCTGGTGGTTTCGAAAATCACTAGGGAACACCCTCAAAATCACAGTTCCACAAGGTCAGAACCCCATCCGCGATTGTGGCATCACATCATTGCCACCTTACAACAACTTCCACCATGGAATTACATGTCACCTCTACCACGTCAGCTCAAATGTGGCCTCTATGTCACACTGACATCACCATATGGAAAAATACCAAATTTCACCAAATTTAAAATTCTTCCATTTTTCTAATTATGCCCAATTTTGATGTTTATTTCCTCGACCGCCATTGAAGCTCTGTAATTAACTTCATATGGCCAATTTCATCTCTATAAGCCCCAAATCAACCTCTACAACAACCAATTATCTCTGTGCGCGGTTGGTTGACAATACTAGGCATGACTTCTCTTCAATTTCGTCTAGGAATTGGGAAATTTGCACCAATTCTTCCATGGTTACACTGTAAATTCTAAATTCAACCATTTACAAGCTCAAAATTTGTTCAAACAACCATTGAAATTTGGGGATTTACAATCCATGGTTAAATCTCCTCAAATTACTTATGAAATTTCCCCAATTTAACTATAATAATTGCATCAAACATTTCACATACATCCCCTTTCAACATTTTGTCAAACAATTTACATGCATACTCTGCAAATTCCACTTATGTGCTCTATATTTGGCCCTTGTAGGTCCAGTGTCAAAACTCAAGCTCTAATACCACAATGTAGCATCCCCAACCCTAAGTTGGGCCATGCCACACAAAATTATGACTCTCTGATACCATTTAATTAATAAAAATGCTCTGCATATGAACAAAATAATGCAGACTAACAACAAATATATACATGTATAATTATACAGGAAAACACCATAACAAAAACACACAAATATTCACACTGTAATTATAACAAACACAAAGAAGACACTTATATTTTCTATAAATAACCAATTATGTGCAGATCTTATACTTTCCTCCTAGCCATAGATTATGCTACTCATAAACTCTCAATAGTAGGTCACCCATGAGCTTAGGCTAAAACTCCACTAGGGAAAAGGAATCTGAAGTCAGGCTAAGGTCTATCAAAAAACATAAATATGCTCAGGTCAAGGTGCCAAGTAAAACAACCTTCTTCAACCTATAGCCTCACATTTCCCACAACATGTCCCATCCTAGGAAGTGTACCCCTTCTCTACTCAACAGTCCTTTGACTGGCCCACTTCCCTTCCAGGGCTTCAACAACAGGTTGGACACGAAGTCTCAGAGATTTGTAGCTGCAGCCTGGCAAACAAAGAAACCATTCCAAACCATTCTCTCACCCAGAGAGAATGCACATAGGTCTGAGAACCTACTTCTTCAGAATTCACACATGCCTAACAACCTGTTTCTTCTGCTTAAACTACTGAGGTTCATTGGTTACAAATAGCTCCAAAGCTTCCCCATATAGGTATGTATGTTGATGGTAGGAAGGTATGTATGGCAAGAATGAATGAGAGAATAATGAGATAAAATGATGTAAAATGTACTAAGTTCTTAATTTAAGTATGCATGTTCCCAACTTGACACGTGTCATGTTGGGAACTACCTTGTCCCCACTTGGTGATACATTCCCCATCCTAAGAAATTAGGATAAAATATCTTATAATTATACTTTAGGAATAAAATATCATATAATTAGAGTTTAGGAATAATATTATATTATTCCATTGACTTAATCCCCCTTGGCTTAGCCCCTCTTCCTAGACTCTTAGCCCCCTTTACCTCATGTGGAGTTATATTCCCCCATAATCTTTTTTTTTGGTCGGTCTATAGCAATGATGTATTTTTATTAATAATCCTAGTGTGATTAAATATTACAATGATGGGCTCACTGACCTTTTAGCATCTAGGCTCTCCATCCTAATAATCACACATGCACTATGGCCTAAAAAATATATATATACAAAGGCACGTTGGCCCAAAATATCATGGATCACTAGCCTATGTGTACATTTACAATTGGGGTTCGGCCTAGGGGTATTACATTTTCCATGTAATAAAGGCTGACATTAATTAATAAGGCTTATTTAATAGTGTGAACAAGTCTAATGTATGAAGAACTAATAGAAACTTCCGCTCTTAGAAAGATCTTCCTCTAGAATGTTCTTTATAATATAGAATTAGTATAAATAAGAGTAGGAGGCATGAGAAAGTCTTGTCTTGGGAATTATTTTAATAGAGCATTTCTCTGGTGGAGGTTTCACCCTTGAAGAGGAAAGTGAACATTGCTTCATATCAATAAAGGTATCATTTTTGGTGTTGTGGTTCTCTACATTTTGTTGTTCTACTGGTATTTGTTGCAATATTTATGTTTTCTACTTATTATAATACATCTGGTACATAATGATAACATTAAAGTAGTCGCCAAAAACTTGAAGATTATACACATCCTTTTAGTATCTATCATAATTACTAGTTTTAATGCCATGAACTCTGCTACATTGTTAGTGCCTCTACCCATCCCAAATTTAAACTTAAGCACATACCCATCACGAACAAATAGTAATCATCCAACTCTACCTATCGATGGGTTCCCTTGGCTTGCACCATCAAAATATACCCAAGCCTTTCTTATATCAATATGTTCCTTCCTAATATTTCTGACTAGTTTATCTGGCTTGACCTGAGGAAATGTTACAAGTATAGACAAACATTGAACATTACAATGGAATGGAATGACGACTTTTTATTCAAATAATATTGCATTATGAGCCAACAAAATATCCCATGAAACTAGTATAGGTACATATTTTAAATGTTTTGTTGATTTATCCATACACCAATTTTTAAGGCAAGCTTCAATTGATTCTCCTCTCCAAGTATCTCTAATTCCTATAAGTTTAACCAATTTCAGCCATACATTCATAGTAAATGGGAAATCCATGAGCATATGGTCAATAATTTCCAAGATTAACCTGCATAAACAACATCTAGCGGGGTTGTTTGTGCCTCTTTTCTATAAGTTTTCCCATGTTAGCACTTTGGATTGAGCATAAATCCCAAGTACTTAGCCCCATTCTAAAAAACAATCTATTAATATGGTAAAATCTGAAAGTAGAATTGAGATGGTTCAGGTTCCAAACCAAGGAAACATATTTATGACTTATGTATGTTTCATAGCATAAATGTAGCCTTACAATAAAGATCAAGTATGTCTCTTAGTTTCTATTCATCTCTCCTAAATTCATCATAGAAAAGTAAAATGTCATCCACAACTAAGAGGTGAGACAAGTATATGTTTCCTCATACCTTGACACCTCTAAAATGGCCTTGTCTTTTTGCATTTAGTAGTGCTTGATTTAAACCTTCTACCACTAGTAGAAACAATAGAGGACACATAGGGTATCCCTATTTGAACCCTCATCTAGGCCTAAATAAGTTTGAAGTAGATCCATTGATGAGAAGGGTAGATTATATTGAAGTAACACAACTCATAATCCAACTTATTGTGTGTACACAAAAGCCTAGATGAAGCAACTTCATTCTTATGTAAATATAGCTTACACGATCATAAGATTTTCAATGAAAAGTCTAGTTTGATAACCATGGATGACTATTTTTTTTGTCTTGATGGAGTGTAGTCTATCCTAGGCTACCTTTATAGCCTCATGTATTTGTCTCCCTGAGAGAAATCCAAATTGTTCATTGATATATTCTTTGATAGAATACCTTTGATTCTCATAGTTATCACTTTAGTGATGATTTTATAAATACATTTGCATAAATATATTGGTATAAATATATAGGATGGTCTACCTTTGGAATCAAAGAAATGAAGGTCAAATTAAATACTTCCAACATTCTACCTGAAGACCTTGGCTCATTTAGAACTATTGGGAAATATCCCTCCAATGAAACATAAAAACCCATAAAAAGGACTCAATTGGCCACCCATTAAGCCTTGTGCTCTTGTCTTTCTGGAAGCTATGAATAACCATATGAAGTTCATCTTTGCTAATCTCTTCTAGTAACATTTGATTCATCATGTCATCTACAAAACATGGAACATAAGTGGTCATTTTAACTACCTCTACAATAGACACCACTTGTTCTTATTTATAAAAAGATTTAAAGTGCCTGACCCCCAATTGAGTAATGTCCTCAAAAGTGTTGGCCACAGATCCATCCAGATTAGGCATTTGCCAAAAGGTTGTTCACAATATTTTATGGTTGGAAAATTTGTGAAAATATTTAGTATTATTATCCCCATGCTGCAACCATAAATCCCTATTTTTGAGTCTCCAAATATCCTCCTCTGCAACTAGTAATTTCCTCTTACATCTCTCTAAGTCCTTGACCTTCTACCTGTAATCCTAATATGGGAAACCTACTAGTTCTACATTATATAAATTTCTTGGTTGATCTTATAGAGTATGAGAAATCTTTCATCCTTTAATTTCTTCCTTTGATCCCACTCAACTGAGATCTACTTGATCATCTTAAGATTCCCAAGAAATTGTAAGGCTACTGAGAACCAAAGTGCATCGTCAAGAATGGCCCAAAACTTCTTAACCATATCTATAGACTCATTGTTCTTAGCATAGTAATAATTAATCTTTAATGGGATGGGAGGTTTATTGATCCGTCAGGATTTTTCGAATGACTATGGTTGAGTTTTTTTTTAAATTGCATGCATTAATTGACCATTGGGAAACTTTAACGAAAGAGAAAGAAAAGAAAATGAATTATACATCCATTAACATATTTTCAGATATGAAAAACAATGAAAAACAACAAACCATAATGCACAGAGGTTGATAACGGAGTTCGACAACTTTGCCTACGTCTCCGGGCCTTTTCTCTTGTGGGGGAGGCTTTTTATTTCTGTTCAAAAGCTTAATAGTACATATTTACAATGTCGATTGGCTTCCAGACTAATCTGGTCATGGTCGCCCAGATCTCTAGAATCTTGCACAACTTACGGCACCTGAAACAGATGTCCCGAGCTCTCAGAAATCGTCCGACAGCATCTCCTCCTCAACAACTTCCCTCCCTCAAACTGGCTTAGACCTAGCTTTGCCTCAGCATCTCTGCTCTCCAAAACCATCCAAAAGCTCTCCAAAGGCTCTCAATGGCCTCAACATGGCCTTGGTTAAATAGTGGGAAAGTTGGTTGTCAATCTCCAACTTCCTCCCAAAAATTAGGCTCTAAAAAAGCCCAATAACTCCCAATAATCATTAATAAGGAGTTAATTACATTAAATTAACCAAGAAGTGGTTAAAAAACCTAATTCAAACTATATAATAGTTATTAAAACCATTTTTTAAACCAATTTCGGGCTTAAGCCCCCAAAGGCTGGGCGCGCCCCCTTTAAAATGGTCATATGGCTCATACGACCTAGCGCTAGCCCCAAAGGGCTAAGCGCTGGCCCTAACCACCCTTCTGCACTAAACTCTTGGTCACGTTGCAACACATATAGAACCATGGGCTTAACTATATAACCGTGTGCAACCATATACAACCGTTGTAACCGTTTTAAAAATGCGCGCGCGACCTCATACCTACACCTGAGGTCATATAAAGAACGCTCGCGACCAAGGGTTGGGCTAGGCCCGGCCCGGTCGCGGCATAAAACCATACCAAACGCCGAATTTAAATACAATATTGTTCGCACTCATAACAAGTCCCGAAGCACGGTCTATCGGTCAGAGTGCAATTGCAAAAGTGTAGCGGAGGAGGAGGTCCAGGGTTCGAATCCCCCGGGCCATAAAATCTTTTGACATAGCCCTCATTGGCTAAACCCGGGGTGCCATGTGGCAGCCTGTGATTGGGCCACGTGGCACCCAATCACTTGCCAACATGCAACGTGTCGACATTCGATTGGTCCACGTGCCTTGCCGCGTCGACATCCGTACGTCCAGCCATCTGCCATGCGTTGTTTTCCGTACGCTCTGTCATCATGACACATCATCATGTCGTACGCTTCGTTAACTGCCACATCACTCGAGCCATGTCATCTGCTGATGTCATTCGTGCCACGTGTCACCCTTCCAGTGGTGACACATGTCACCTTCGGATTGGCCCAATTGTGCATCGAAAAGTCCAAAACTGCATGCCACGTGTCATCTCCTGGTGTTGCCACATGTCACCTGTATAGATGTGCCACATGTTGCATGTACAAACGTGCCACTTGTCCCTGTACGGACTGACACGTGTCATGTACGGACTGTACGGACAGATACAGTCAGCATCCAAAATTTTGCCTGTTTGGCTTGGTGAACAGAATGTGATATCTTCTTCATACGGACTCCGTTTGACATAAAAATTATACCACCAGAATCAGGAAGACGAGTCGGACACAATGGTGTTGGTTTTGTCGAATTCTGAGCACTTTCATTTTTGATCATTTTTCATGCCCTGACAGGCTTCTGAATCTGATTTGTGAAAATATTTAGTATTATTATCCCCATGCTGCAACCATAAATCCCTATTTTTGAGTCTCCAAATATCCTCCTCTGCAACTAGTAATTTCCTCTTACATCTCTCTAAGTCCTTGACCTTCTACTTGTAATCCTAATATGGGAAACCTACTAGTTCTACATTATATAAATTTCTTGGTTGATCTTATAGAGTATGAGAAACCTTTCATCCTTTAATTTCTTCCTTTGATCCCACTCAACTGAGATCTACTTGATCATCTTAAGATTCCCAAGAAATTGTAAGGCTACTGAGAACCAAAGTGCATCGTCAAGAATGGCCCAAAACTTCTTAACCATATCTATAGACTCATTGTTCTTAGCATAGTAATAATTAATATTTAATGGGATGGGAGGTTTATGTCCACCTTTCACAATTTCTAGGAGCACCATCAAGTGATCAGATTCACCTCCATTAGCCCCCCACTAACAAATTCAATACATATTAAAAAATTAGGCCATCTATCACCAAGAAGCAATATATTATCTTCACTATTATTTCATTCCCAACCCACATATTCCTCTGTGGGCTGAAGGTGAATAGGCTCAATGTCATCTAAACAAATGTAATCTAACCTTCTAATAAAGTACTCAATAAGAGCATCAATAGATCCATATTATGCACATATTTTAGAGGCACCCAAATAGAAATTTAAATCTCCTCCAACAATTAGCTTATCCTTTGTCACAAAAACCCTCTTGCTCCAAGATGAAATCATGCCACCAGAGTGAACAAAAAAATCAATAGAACTAAATCCCCAATCCCCAAAGAACCTTTCTAGTTCATGAACTAGATGCGATCCCTTGGTCATAGCTTCTTGCAACAAACAAATGTCTAGTTTGTGAAATTCCACAAATATACATAAGGCCTTATTTTTAAGGTTGGGCCATCCCTCTTATATTTAGGGTCATCATCTTCACGAGCCACCTTTGACTAGGGTATGTGGTGCTCTAATAACTCCATCCAAATTTTTTTTCTTACCAACTAGACTTTCTTTCTTATCATTTTCCTTAGTCATTAATATAGAGGATTATTTTCCCCTTTTTGAACTAAAAAGGGTTGGTAAGTCTATATTTCCCAACCCTCCTGTCGAGACATGTTCTTCCAAGACCTTTCTTTTAGTTCTAGGACAAATGTAGTAATTTTATTTTGAAAATATTGATAATATTAAAATAGCTATCACAATAAGATTTAAAAATCATTTAGGGTATTTTTTGTGTATTCAAACAAAACACTTTCATTATATAAATATCGATAATATATAAAAAAAAAAAAAAGTATTACAATTGGATTTAATGATAATTTGTGGTGCCATAAATAAACAAAAATTAAGAGAAAATTAATGTACTATAAAGAGATCATTAACCGCAAGTTACAAGATCAAAACTATGTTTCTTTTCTTTCTAGTTTAAAGAAGAAAATTAACATTACTAAAATAATAATGAACTCTCATGAGCTTCATAGTGAAACTAGGAATTGAATAAGACCTAAAACACCATAAGAAGAAAGAATGTGTAACCTTTGTGATACTAAGAAAATAGAAATGAAAAACAATTTCTCTTAAAATCCCCTTCTTATGCACACATTACGGCTTAATTCTACGATATTTGTAACATTAATGGTCTTCATATATTGTTAATTCATGAAAATTGTAACGCCCTAGCCTTGAATGATTTCAGGAACCTCCTCTACATGACCACCTCAATGGGAATCAACTAACATAGATGGACATGATGGAAGGTTGATGGATAGAAGAGTTGGTTCTGGGCACCCTTGCATGATGGAAAGGCACACAAAAAACATGTCAAGCACCCTTGCTCAGATTGGGCACACCACAAACCTTAGAAACTCACATTAGTTGGACACACCAAGAAAATTTTGGAAGGGAACTTGGCGAGGGAAGGAAAAGAAGGTTATCACAAATGACCTTGTCCATAAGCATGCACTAAGAACGATGAAAGAAGTGGCCAAGAAGAACAAACTAACTTTTAGATTACTTCAGAACACTTGGTTGAGCATGTTTCGGTTGGGCACACTTGGACAAATGCATTTTGGCCAGGTCCACTTGGATGCATCTTGTTGGGCATACTTCTTTGGTGCACATGGGCACACCTTGCTAGGAGCACTTCTAGGTGCACTTGCATGTTGGCACACCTTTTGAAAAGTAGGATGTGTCGCACTTTCAATGTGGCACCAATGGATTGAATATTGATAGATGATCCATGTGGGTGCAGTTGAGTTGAACAAGGGGGCACTTCGGTCCACCTTAGAGTTGAAGGGGCTTGCAAGTGCAAGGAAAGTATCATATAAAAAGGAGGATTCCTCAAATTTCTAAGGAATTCATGATCTAGATTGATGTCAGTGGCCTCCCACCTATTCCAACTCGCTCATTTTGGAATTTTTCCAGTTTGGCAGTTTTCTTCTTAGTTTTCGGGTCCCTGACTTCAAGGGTCGTTTTGAGGCCCTAAACAACGTTCCTAAGGCTCTCCAAGTTAGACTGCAAACAAATTTAGAGTTTAATGGAAACGTGTGTAGTCCTCGGATAGACCTTTCCAATGGGCTATCGTGCGCCCAAAACGGAGATCATATGAAAAAGTTATGACCCCGAGAAGTTGATGTACTAACTTACCCAAACGGGGCCCACATGACTTTTGGTGCTTCATCTCCTAGGGTTAGGTTTTTGGATGTCTAGGGATTTTGACATTCATGTTTATTGTAAAAAGGCCTTCATAGCCTCATTGTAATCATCTTCTTGTGAATGAGCACAGTCGTCACATCTCTTCTCAAAGATAAGCCGCCACCATTCTAGCAAGCTTGTTTTTCGTTGCATTTTACAATTTCATCTTATTTCCGTATTGAACAGAAAATAGTTTTACTATATATCTGTTATTTTTTGTTAAGCATGTTTTGATAATAATATGTATTCATTTCGTTCTTCTCATAAAATCCAGATCAATGGTATCAGAGCGGTCTTCTCCTTGGCATTCTTAATGCATATCCCCAACGAAGTCAGGGTATAAAGAATTGGGTCTCGAGCTTGTTTCTCTTGAGGAAAAAATCTCTCACATGCCCAAGCGACCTCTAATGGTGGGAGAAAAGAAAGAGGATGGGACAGGAGATCCCTTCAAAATGTTTCTCGAGGAATACCTCATGCAACATAGGAATGAGATGATGGATATTTTTGAGCAAATCCTTCATCGGCTACCAAGAGGCAACACATCTTCCTCAAACGAAGGCGTCGCCCCCTTCAAGGTACAAATCAACTTCGATATTCCTATATTTGAAGGTCATATATACGTATATTTTGTAGATAAATGGTTGAACCTACTAGAAGGGTATTTCGTTGTCCATAACTTATCAAATAGAGAAAAGATTACTTTTGCACTCCTCAAAGTCGTTCCCCATGTCAAAGATTGGTGGTAAACACTCTATGAGTAGAAGGAAACAGAGAAACCCTCATTATTTATAGTCATGGTCACCTGAGATTCCTTCAGGGGTTCTATTAAGAAACAGTACTACCCTGATGGAAGTTATGACGACCTGTACACAAAATGGACCACATTGCGGCAAGAAAGAGAACAAGCAGTGCCCGAGTTCACAAATATATTCTATACCTTGTGCACCAAGATGGGTATCAAATATTTTGAGGGACATCTGGTGCTCAAGTATCGCAGTGGTCTTCATAGATACATCTAGGATGAATTGGAGTTTCTGGACATCTAATCCTTGGGCGCAGTCTATCGATATGTCGTCAAAATTGAGCAGAAGCTCAAACAAAAGACGCGGTAATTTGGGCCTAGGAAACCCTCACAGAAAAAGACAGGAAAGGGAGGCCCCAACCTATAGAAAAAAGGACAGAGAAAATACAGACTGCCTCAGGAAAACCAGACCAGGCTGCAAGAAAAGAAGGACACCAGAAATACAAATAAAGATACCGGTAAGTGGTGCGACTTCCATAAGAGCCCCTGGCATAACAATGTTGATTATTGCTCAATGCAGTCATTGGTGGTTGAGGTGAAAGCCTCTAAATCAGATGCAAATTCCAACTTTGAGTTAGAACTAGAAAGGGGGAGACAGATCATTGATGCAGAACCCAGTGCTACTGTTTCTACCACTAAGATATAGCCTGGTGAACCATACAAGCCAGAGGAGGGAGAGCACCTTTTCTATTCATAGATGTGGGTTAGCGGTACCCTGCTATACTTCATTGTTGATAACGGTAGCCAGAAGAACCTCATCTCAGTAGAGGATTTCAAGTGACTCTCCCTGTCGACAACACCGCACCCACAACCCTACACCATTAGATGGCTCTGCCAAGGAAGCGACATCCACGTTAGCCAACAATGTCGCCTTTCATATGACATCAATACCTTCAAAGATGAGGCATTGTCCAATGTTTCCCCTCTCTAAGTTTGTAATGTTCTTTTGGGCCAACCATATTTATGGAAACACCATGATGTATATGAGTCTAGGCCTCGCAGTGTTATTATTAATTTGAACAAGAAATTGTACATGATACACGAGGCAGTCCCACCTAGTGTTATTTCCTTGATCTATGCCAAGCAATGCAGGAAGGTCATCTCTCAGACAGGAAAGTTTGTATTCTTCGTGATTCTCTCTTAGAATGAGAGAAATATTGTAGCCACATCCAGGGTGTTTGCAACCAATCTCTCCACACATCAGAAGCAAGTGGATAAGGTCATCGAAGAATACTCAGATATCTTCTCCTCACCTACCGGGGTACATATGCACTGTCAGATCAAGCACCCCATCGATCTGACCCACGACACACCACTTCCCAATGGTTCAATCTACTACCACTCTTTGTTAAAGAATGAGGAGATAAAGCGGCATATCCAAGAACTTCTCCACAAAGAGCACATCCATCCCATCTCATCACCTTGTGGGGGCCCAATTGTGTTGGTACAGAAGAAATATGGAACCTGGCGACTCTGCATTGATTATCGAGCCCTCTATAAAATCAAAGTAAAAAACCAATACCTAATTCCCCAAATCTACGACCTCATTGATCAGCTCACGGGGGCCAAATATTTCAGTAAGATTGATATGAAGTATGGCTACCACCAGGTCCCGATAAAACAAACAAATGTATGGAAGACCGCCTTCAAGTCAAAGGAATGTCGTTTTGAATGGTTGGTCATGCCCTTTGGTTTGACAAATTCTCCAGCCACTTTCATGAAGATGATGGACGATATCTTGCGACCATTCACCAATACTTTTGTAGTGGTGTATCTAGATGACATTCTCATTTACAACAAGACTTGGGCAGAGCACTTGTAGCATATTCAACAGGTTCTACGCACACTGTTGTTCCTAAGTTTATACTTTAAGGCTGTAAAGTATACCGTCAAGGCATCCGTAAATGTTTAAAGGAATAATTTGAGAATAAGAATTTAAAAGGAAGGGTGAAGCAGAATCAGTTTCTCAACTGTCTCTGTCTTGCTTGCTGTTGTTCTTGGATGCTAATATCTCTCTCAATAGCAGCCCATGAATGTTCTAATTCAACCTGGTTAGTTGTTGTTTGTAATATGGTATTAAATAGATTCAAGGCAATATTGGTTTTATCTTGAAGGCCAGGTTCAATGTTGGGTTGTCTGCTACTTGGAACAGTCATGGAGGATAAAACTTTATTTATTTGTGAAAGAATTTTAATCAAACATTACTTCAAACTTTCCAGAGATGAGAATAGGAAAAACAATTTTGGAATTCAAAACACTAACATAAATACATTCAAGTCCATTTCCTGGATTTGTAACCATTTGAGGATCATAAAATAACAAATAACTACTACAGAAAAATATGAGGCTTTAATCAAGAAAGAATCTCATATTTTGACAGATAATAATGAAAGAAAATGAGGTTTCTAATGAAAAGTTAAGTATTACGGTTCAAATGATTTACAGGTCTTAAAATCACTAATAGAAATTTCAGAGGAAAAACTGTAAATAATTTGATATCCAAACCAATCTGAACTAGAAATCAAAGATGTAGATAACTTCAAATTGATTATTCATTAGAAAAACATTGAAATAAAAATACAATAAAGTATAGTAAACAGGGTTGAAGAACACATAGCTACAAATTTGCAGGATTCAGAATCTCATTTGTAATCTATATTATGATGGATTGGAAAACTGTTATTACAATCGGCTCTCTCCAAAAAAATCAAAAGCCCTTTCTCAGTCTTTAGAAACTACATTCATACATTTTCATCAAAATTTTCTCGTTGGTGACTAACCAACTTCCTAATATTACGGTTACATATAAAAATAATGTCAACCGTTTAAATTTTCTTTCTAATTTCTAATGATAAAAAAATTTAAAAAATATTTTTTTTTAAGCTTGCGTTGACGAACTTCCTTTCTCCACTTCAATACACTGAACACAGTTTCCCAAAAATTTCACAAAAGTTCTGAGAGCATCTGGTATTTCATTTGCTTCAAACAAGAAAAATCTTTTCTGTAATTCAGGAAAACGATTTTCTATCATCTTCTCTGTGAATTTAATAGTTTTCAACTTTAGATTCAGTGTCACCATCCATTTGTTGATCTCTGTGATATTGATTAATTTAATTTTTGAAATATCTATCTTCATTTCTTCCATCTCTTCTTTGAACCTTAGCTGGTGCTTGGCAATATTAATCTCACCTATTAATACGGGACAGTCATCTATTCCGATATTCAATGAAGCTCTTTCTAAGAGATCAAAAATTCCCTAGCAATAATCATTGACCTCTCTAGTTATTCTTTTATATTCAGCCAGGTTTGCTTCCCACACTTTTAATATTATGTCCCCTTTAACCTATTCAGAAATGGATAATTTCTGAATCTTTCCAACTTCCTCCTTTGTTGAGAAGGCCACTGCCTTTTGAAAAGTCATTCTAGCTGCTTTCGCCTCCCTTTCCTTCTGGAAAACATTCTCCAAAGACTTATTTGTTTCTTGAAAATAATTCTGGACTACTTCTAGATTCAAAAACACTTTATGTTGTTCTTCCTCTATTTTCAAATATATCCACAATGCTTGTGTCCTAAAATTTTCAAGTTCTACTACTTGATTAGTAATAGAAATAATTTTATCTTGTAAATGTTTATTTTCTTCTCCCGACTTTTGGACCTGTGCCTATGTGACCTGTATTATCTGGTTTGCTTTCTCTAAGTCTTTATTCATTTTCTGAATTTCTTTTGTATCCTTTAGTCTAGCTTGTTCTAGACCCTTTTGTATTCCCCAACTGATATTTCTCTCAGTTTCTTTTAATTTGTCTTACAAATGAATTATTGTTTGGTCTTTTTGTTCGAGCATAGTTCTTAAATTGCCAACAGAATATATATTTGCTGATGCTATAGCACCCATTGTACCTGCTAACTCCATAGAAAATTCTCCATATTTGAGCTTCTTTCCATCTATAATAAGCCTATGCTTTTTAATCATCCCCTCTCCTCTTGGATGAATTTCCTGTTTCAAGACTGCTCTTCGCTTTTTACTGAAAAAGTAATCTAATGGGGGGATTTCATCTCTTGAAATCGACTCTAGATCACTGACATATAAAGCTCCTTCATGGGGGGTTCCAAAAGTTGACTGCAATGGAGTTAAGGAGGTGATAGGACTACCGAGCTCTGTTGATGTTGTTCCTCCTATCTTTTCTGGAACATCCTTAATGATTTCTGGAGTTGTTTCCAGCTCTTTTCCCCTCTCTGTTTCTGATTCTTTTGTTT
>JASDQU010309133.1:139562-163430 GCA_032191745.1 Picea mariana
TTATGCCATTTAAAGCCATTTCCTTCTGAAGCTTCCTCTAAAAAGGACACCCAATCTGCTTGAAAATGACAGGAATCTTTTCTCCCGAAAAGTCTACATAACATAATGGCTACATATACCATGTATTCATTTAAGGATGTTGTAGCATAAATCCCATGGGAATCAGCTCTAAAACTTTTTGGACACCTCGCCCATTCTCTAATCATATCGGGATATGTCTGGTCTGCCTCAATACATTCTTTTCTCTGAAACTCTGCTAAAAATTCAGCAATAAAAGTATGTTTAGGATTTGGCGAGAGTTTATACATTACTTGTATGTGTTTTGGCCTGAACGAGTCGACGATAGCTCCTTGGTCTTTTAAAATTCTCCTTGTTGGGATATCGACCTTATCCAGAACCCAGCTGATCATATTAGTGTATGCCACGAGCCTCGAGCACACAACGATCTTATGAAGCTCTGACTCAGCTATGTCCCGGAAATGTTTTTCAGAGTCAGGATGAGCATTCTCAAGCTCATACTCCAGCAATTCAGATATTTGAGTCCAAGATTTAATGGAGTCTATAGCATGTGGAGTGGTGTCGAATATAATATCTCCTTCCTGTGCATCTTCATTCTTCTTCGGTGCCTTTTTGGGTGCCATGACTTCTGCGTTTAATTGAAAACCTGTCACAGAAAATGGATGAACGAGCTCAGATTAAAATGAAAACATAGACATTCAAATGTTTATTTTGAATACATTTAAAAATGACAAGATTTACACAACTGTCATGAATTTAAAGCTCTTAATGCGGAAGATATTTTTCTGAGATACTCATTTAATGTCTGTATTTAGGCGCCTTCGGGTTTTTAAAGAAAACAAGAAACTTACTTAATCGGAAAGAGAAACATGAATGAACATTTAAAGAATGATTACCATTAATCATGTTTTTGAAAAAAGGTTAATTAGTGTTAATCATAGATTAAAGCTGAAAAATTTTCTTTTCGGGGTTTCCAAAATCCTAATGTCGAAAGGTATGTCGTCGATGAAAAATGATTTCCGAAATTGCGAAATCGTGAAATCATGATGTTTTTCTTTTTAAACAAGACTTAACTCATCTTAATTAACTAACTAATCACGATTAAGGCCAAAATAGAATTAGTTTGATTTAATGTGAACTGTGGATCAGGGTTTCGTAATTCAGGATTTCGGGAAACATGATGACAGGAGATGTGATCTCACTGAACCGCGAATCCTGAAATCGTGACATGATTATCTTAACCCTTAACCTTTCTTATAAGAGAATTAATTAATTCGTGTTTTAATTAAGATTTCAACGTTTCAGGAAATCGGGGATCGGAATTTCGCGATTCGATTTGCATCAAGAAATTTGTTTGTAGCAAACCCCCAATCCCGAAAATTCTTTTAAGCTTAATTTAAAAATCATTAGTTTTAAAATTTAACACGTTTTAAATAATTTCAAATAAAAAGCGTCGGGAGTCTTATAATTTTTGTAAGCCTTTTTTCTTTTCATTATCCTAAAAAATAAAAAAATTTAAGAAAAAGGTATCGTGTGCTTAGAATTGATACGAAACTCGATTTTTATGAAAAGCCAAAACCCAAAAAAGAAAAATTTAGGCTTTAGGGATAAAAATTTAAGAACTGTTTCAACATATGCTCCAACTGGGGACCTCATCTCCTTGTGGGACGAGGAGAACATGTAGACTCAGTGCCTTCATTGGGTAAATGATGTCAAGGGTTTATCACTGTTGAAACTGCTAAAGGAGAGGAAAAAGAGGAAAAAGAGATTTCATTTCAACTTCTGAAAATCTTTTCAAAACTTCTTATTTGCTTTAAAATCAGTTGTAGTCTTCTTCATAATATTCTCCTTCTCGTTTGAAATTAAGTTAGTATTAAGATGATTAAAACAATCTTAGGAAACTCAACAGATTTGTAAATTTCGGCTTGCATCAATCGAAATAAAATTTATAATTTTGATTGGGGAGCTCTATCTTGACTTAAGATGAAAATCCGGTTTCAAAAAACTGGTAACTAGAATAGAGTGATAGATAAGTATGACAACCTTACAGATACCTCAGATATTGCTTCACTGCCAGCGGGATTGTTCAGTACCCCGGTGAAGTTATCTGTCCCTTTTTTACTGAATTTCCTTTCACCGCTTTGAGTGCTAATTATATATTTATACTCAGATATTGCTTCACTGCCAGCGGACCTGTTCAGTACCCCGGTGAAGTTATCTGTTTCTTTTATATTAGACGAGGGCAATCATTTAAATGAATTTCCTTTCATCGTCTTTGGGACTAGATGGGGGCAATCAAATATGAATTTCCTTTCACCATCTGTCTTATATTTAGCTTATAAATACGAAGCGGGGGCAATCAGTGATACTTAAAATATCAGGGGTGGTTATCTATGTAAAAATTTACAATAGAGGTTTGTCAACCTATTTTGATTACTCTAGACCAATCTTTTCTCAATCTTCAAAACCCCTTAGTCTGTAGAGAAAAAAGGGAAAGATTATTTTAAGGGGCTTTCTTTTGAGCAAGCTTAAATCCTCAGACAAACTGTTAAGAAACCTAAGAGAGTCAGAATCAACCTAAACATAACCACTTTTAGTCAGAGAATAAGAACTATGAGTACTGGTCTTACTGATTTTTAACTAATTTTCGATTTCAAAAGTTAATACATAATCTCTCCTACTTCAATGGGAAAACTCAAAAAAGTGAAAGACATAATTGAGGGTATAAAAGGAGATGTCCAACAATCTGTAAGTCAGAAAACATAGGTTGTAAATTCAAAAATAACCCTTTGCACTCTTCTCTTAAAGATTTTTACTTCGAATGCCTTTAAACTTGTTCTAAGTGAAACTCTTAAGGTTTAAGTATTGAAAAACGCTTTTTATTTACCTATCAGGGATAATCAACGCATTTTTTTTTAATTATATTTTTATTATTTATTAAGAAAATGGACTTTGCTGTAACTCATAACTTTACCTTACCATTATCATTCTTTTTTTTTCTTCTTATTTTTTTTTTAAATAACAGAAAGTACTATCTATTACCTATTTTTTGGCAAATTAATTCTCTGAGTTCAAGCTGTCTGTTTGAATCCTGTAAAAAAAATAATATTAAAAATATCGGTTTTTTGGTATAAAAACTTAACTAATTTTATTTTATTTTTATTTATTTACAAAATGAGAATAGACTTTCTAAAGAAAATTATGAAAATAAAAAACAAAACGGTATATACAATGAAAAATTTTGGAAATTAATTATTCCATATAATGTTTTAAAAAACGCCCGTTGACAAGGGCATTCAGGATTTTACCATCCAAATTTTCAAGCAGAAATGAATTTTTTCCTTCAGGAGATGCTACCTTAAATGGTCCGTACCAAATATGATTGAATTTACCATTTTTTCCCGAATCCTCTTTTCGAGCATCCCATCTCAAAACCAGATCCTCGGGGAGAAAATTCCTGTCCTTGGCTTTACAATCAAATAATACCTTCATGTCATCCTGGTACTTCTGCAACTTTTCATCCACTACCGCCCTGTGCTGCTAAACTTCAATCAGCTGGTTTATCCTTCTTGTGAGAGGATTCGGTTCTTCCTTCTCGTCTTGCCATAGTTTCATTACAGGAAGTGCTAGGTTTATAGGCAATACTACATCTGTTCCATATACCATTTGAAAGGGAGAAGTACCGATAGGATTTTTTGTGCCTATCCAATTTTCCCATAGAGCGTATTTTAAATGCAAATGCCAAGACTTTTTATTTTTCGTTTAACACTTTTTTGATTATACTGATTAAGCTCTTGTTTGAAGATTCTGCCAGACCATTTCCCTGAGGATAGTATGTTGTGGAATGACCCAGCAAAATATTATATTTCTGGCAAAAGCTAACCATTGCCATAGACTTAAAAGCCTACGCATTGTCTGTGACTATCTTTCTAGGACAGTTGAACCTAGACAAAATATTTTCTTCTAAGAAGTCTATAACCACCGAATTAGTAGCCTTTCTTGTTGGGATAGCTTCCACCCATTTGGTGAAATAGTCTGTAGCGGTCAGGATCCATCTGTTTTAAGCACTAGAATGAGGATTAATTTCACCTAGGAAATCTAGTCCCCATTGCTAAAAAGGAGCTTCTGTCTTGACTGGGACCAATGGCATCGCTGGTAGTTTATGTTTTCCTACAAAAAATTGGCAAGGGCTGCAAGCTCGTACCTTAGCATTGACATCTGGGAAAAGTTTGGGCCAGTAATAACCAGCCCTGAGGATTTTATATGCCGTAGCCCTCCAAGCGTGGTGTCCTCCACATACTCCTTCGTGAAATTGACCTATAACTTCTTTTGTTTCCGACTCGACTAGACAGACCAAAAGGAAGCCAAGCGGGTCTTTCCAATATAATCATTTTTTGGAAATACAGTATTTGATTGCATGCATCTTTAGCATTCTATCTTTGGATGGAGACAAGTCAGTTGGACATTTCAATGTCAGTAAGTATGTTACTATGTCCTTGTACCAATTTGATGATGCGAATTTCTCCTCAATTCTGTTTTCAGCTATTTGGTCCTCAAGTTCATTCACATCTACCCATTCTTCCTCCTCCTGAGAGTTGTTTATCCCAAGAGCTCTGAAATTGGATTCAGTTAAAAGTTTAGCTAAGCCTTGCCCCTTTACCAATTTTGTCGGTTTAACCTCCAAGTCGAACTCTTGAATTTTGGCAAGCCATCTTCCTCTTTTGCCATCACTGTCTGCTTGAACCAAAATATCTTTTACAGAACTAGTGGGTACATATGCAATCACCTTAGAATGTAAAACATAAGTTATGAAAGCTTTCAATGCTTTTACCATAGCATATGCTTACTTTTCCATTATATTATATTTGAGTTCAGCATCTCGGAGACTTTTGCTAAAGAAGGCTATCGGTTGCTCGAAACCTTCTTCGTTCTTCTGAAGGAGTACAGTAGCGAGTGTGTGTTCAGAGGTAAATGAAAAAATAAGAAAATCTTTGAGATAATCGGGGCTCGCTAGTACTGGCACCTCACTTATAACCTTCTTGATATGGGAAAAGGATGATTTAGCTTCTGCTATCCATTTTACTTCACTATTTTTTCTGAGCATATCTGTAATCAATTTCACAATTTCAGCGAAGTTAGGAATAAATCTTCTCAAAAAAAATATTTTTCCTAAAAATGATTGAATTTCTTTCACATTCCTAGGAATAGCTAGTGTATCTATAGCTTCTACTCTTTTAGGGTCAATTCTAATTCCATCTTGAGATACGATGTGACCCAACAGCTTGCCTTCTTGCATAGCGAAATGAGACTTCTTAGGATTTAAGGATATACCAAACCTGCGTCATTTTTCAAATGTCTGTTTGAGATGAATCATATGGTCTTCATCCGATTTAGAAAAAACAGTAAGATCATCCAAATAGATGACTACAAATTTGTCCTGTTCACCAACAAAAGCAATATCCATTGCGCGTTGAAAAGTAGCACCTGCATTCATCAATCCAAACGACAGTTTATCGTACATAAACGTGCCCCAAGGAGTGGTAAATGTGGTTTTTTCTTTATTGAGATCACTGAAAGCAATTTGATTGTAACTTGAAAATCCGTCAATCATTGACATCCTATTAGCTCCTACTACTTTTTCAAGAACATGGTCCATTTTACGTAGAGGATAATTATCTTTAAGAGAAGATTTATTAAGATTTATGAAATCGACACACAGTCCAATTTCCCCGTTTTTCTTTCTAACCGGGACCAGATTAGCTACCCAATCATAATATCTTAGTGGTACAATTATATTAGCATCAAGGAGTTTTTTGACTTCTCGTTCGATAATAGGTAATAAAATGGGGTTAATTTGTCGTAGTTTTTGTTTAAAAGGTTTGATGCCAGGTTTGAGGGGTATCTTATGTTCGATCACAAAAGTGTCATATGTTTTCAGTTCTTCATACGACCATGCAAAAATGTCTTTGTATTTTCTTAACAACTCTGTGTATTTATTTTTGTTTTATGTTGATAGATATTTGGATAGTTTAACCATTCAGGGGTTTTCTTTAGTTCCTATCTTACAATGTTCAACCTCCTCTGGTTAGGGTTGTAGGGTGGTTTTTGAAGGGATATCATCTTGATTAAATAGTCTTTCCAAAGGGATTAGACCCTTGGGAATCTGGTTTCTCTTGAGAACAAGCATTCGGTGATTTGCAATTTTATCGTGAAACTCTTTAGAATCCTCCCCCTCTTGCATGATCCAAATGGGATCATTTTGATTTTCTTGATTGGTATGCGTTTCTGCAAATTCGTCTAATGATTCTAGAAAATTTCGAAGCTGCTCATCATCTTCAAAGACCTACCAATGATGTATGTTATTTGGTATCAAAGGGTGATATCTCATTTGTATGTGATATTTTAATTTAAAAGCAGTTGGGGGTGTGAAAGTTGATGCAGCTTTGGCTAAAGCATCAGCCTGTTGATTTTCAGATCTTGGGATGAAATGAAAATTCACATATGAGAAGAAGTTCTCAATTAAATCCCAGACACAATTCCTATAGGACCGTAATCTAGGATGCTTAGCCTGGTACTGCTGATTCACCTATTTTATAATTAACTCGGCGTCACCAAAGACTTTGAGTTTCTTAATTTTCATCCTCCTAACACTAAAGCTTCATACTCACATACATTGTTTGTACAATCCACATTCCACTGAAGCCTATATGAAAAATTAATTACAAATTGATCATCGGGAGCCACAAGAAGTGTTCCTGCTCTGACTCCAAGGAAAGACGAGGCACCATCAAAATACATTTTCCATACACCAGTGCTATATATATTTTTCTCTATTTCTTTTTTTTCAATTTTTTCTTCTATACAATTATCATCTACATCTACTTCAACATCGTCATCAATAGATAATATACAATTTCCTAAGTCTTGGTCGGAAATATAAACTGGATGATTGTTCGGGTTATGTGAATCACCTACAGTAAATGCCAACCTAGTCTCTCTGTAAAGACGAGTGTGTTGTCCTCCGAAAACTGGAATTGTAGTGTATGTCATATCCAGTTGGAGAGATCCTCCAAGATTGGCACCCCATGACCTAGATAATAGCATACCATACTTTGGGGGAATGTCAGCGACCACTACATCCATAAGAATACTTTTAGTAGGTATTTGAGCCAAACCTACCACTAGGTCTTTAATCATACCTATGCATTTGACTTTCCTCGAATCGAAAGAATATAAGTCACCATAGGGCCTTGTGATTTCAAGACGAAGTTTTTCCATAATTGCCTTTGGCATCACATTGTGGGAAGCTCTAGAATCCAACATACAATTATGAAGAAGGTGGTCAAACAGGGTTAACGTAATATAAAAGGGCGCCACAGTGTCTCTTGCACCTTCGAAGTGTGGACCAAAGACTATGTTTGGTTTATTATCTTCTAAGTTGATGACGTCGGCTTGGCTTTCATCTTCGGAAAAGTTAATCATCTTGGTGATTTGTTTTCTATATATGGGATTTTTAGCTAATTCAACAAGGGGAATAGGAATTTTGATTTTATTTATTTCGTTTTCCAAATTAAAATTTCCTAGGGCCTTGTCGTTTTCGATGTTCGGGGTTTCCATTCCTTTCTTTTCAGCTTTTTGTTGTGATGTGGACTTGTTTTCATTTATAGGAGCTTGTGTATTCACAGGGAGTGTTTCTACTAGTTCTGACTAGACAGGTTGCGTATCAGCTGTGTTTCTTTTTGCAAGTTGTTTATCAACAACTTTTAGAGTAGCCTCATCGGTTTTGCTTCTTGGCAAAAAAAAATTTGTCGGAACATTTGGGAGACTTTTGTTCCTCGGTCTTAAATTATATTTTCCATGTAGTTCAGCTATGATATCATTTGCGATATCTTGATATGTGAAATCTTCAAACATATTATTGCTAACATGGTCTTCCGATGTAATTTCTTTATTTAAAGATGCTTCGTAATCCTGTCTCGATAAATAAGATGATTTATTGTCGTCGCCAAGATTATTAATATCTTCATCGATTTCTTCAAAATCTCCTAAATCTTCCTCTCCAATGAAGTTTTCACTTTTGAAGGGTGTTGGAATTTTTTGATCTTCATTTTTAATTATCTTCTGTGATCCCTGAGGATCAGGATTTCTTCTAAACTCTTTTCTGGGGAAATTATCTCTTTTCGATTTCTCTAGTTCCATTTTTGAGATCTTGTTTGAAAGTTCACTAATAACCCTAGCCATCTCATCTACTCTATCTCCCGAGGATTTCCTTATTCCTGAAGGTCCACCTTGTTCTTTGAATTTTTTATTTTCTTTGTTTCCAGTTTCAGTCTTTGCTTTTAATTTCCCTGATGCCATCATGTTTGATTCAATCTCAAGCGCATCATCTTGCATTTTCATGAGATCTGCTGATCTCCTTTCTCTCAATAATAAGGCAAAGTCGGGATCAAAAGCGCCAGCAAAAGTCACTTTGTTGCGGGTTGTGAAGGTTTAACCTCAACTGGAATTTTATTATACAACTTATTGAACCTTTGCGTGAATTTTAGAACTGATTCAGAGTTTTTCTTTCTAAGGTCTCCAAATTCAGTCAAGTAGTAGAGGTGGCCCTTCCTCTCTCCCCATTGTCTAATCAATGCACTTTCAAGTTCTTCATAAGATCTTAAAGATCCAGCTGCTAAGGATCGGAACCAGGTCCTCACCTATCATTCGAAAGTTTAAACGAGGAGTCTAGAATAGACATCTTCGTGTTCTATTCCGAGGATGTTAGCAAATTGATCAAAAAAGTTTATATGTTCTTGGGCAGTCAGATCCCCTTCCCCTGTAAATTTCGGAAGGCTTTTCATATAATTCTCGGGGAGATCATGAAGAGGAACGGGAAGAACAAGTGGAGCATATCTAGCAGCTACTTTAGCGAAGATTCCAAGAAGCGGTACTTGACCACCTCCAGAGGCACCACCTCTAGCTCCAACACCTCCTTGTACAGCCATGGTTAGATTTGAGGCTGAAGTTCGGAATGTGTGAGGAGAAGATTCTTGGAAATCTGGGGAAGAACTTCAGGAAATGAGAACGTATCGTATGAGAGGGGAAGTGAAAGTGATCTTTCAAGAGTTTCTGAAACGTTTAACTGCGTAAAGTCAAGCTGACATATATTATATGTGGGTAAAAAGACTTGTTTAAGTGATTTTCATGATTTTAAAATCTTTTCTGGATCGGAGACTGGCGAGGTCTGCTTGCTGTTCGGGTTTTTTCTGGTGTTCTTTAGGCTAATAGCCAGTTTAGTTATTGTGGAGTCGCCAAGTGAAAAATATTAAGCCTTAGAAGGTTTTCTGTCCTTGTTCACTATCAAAAACAGAAAATGTCAATGTCATTCTTCCCAGGGAAAAGATTCGTTTCTTCGATCCTCGGCAATGGCGCCAAAAAGATGTTGTTCCTGAGTTTATACTTTAAGGTTGTAAAGTATACCGTCAAGTCATCCGTAAATGTTTAAAGGAATAATTTGAGAATAAGAATTTAAAAGGAAGGGTGAAGCATAATCAGTTTCTCAACTGTCTCTGTCTTGCTTCCTGTTGTTCTTGGATGCTAATATCTCTCTCAATAGCAGCCCATGAACGCTCTAATTCAACCCGGTTAGTTGTTGTTTGTAAGATGGTATTGAATAGATTCAAGGCAATACTGGTTTGATCTTGAAGGCCAGGTCCAATGCTGGGTTGTCTGCTACTTGGAACAGTCATGGAGGATAAAACTTTATTTATTTGTGAAAGAATTTTAATCAAACATTACTTCAAACTTTCCAAAGATGAGAATAGGAAAAACAATTTTGGATTTCAAAACACTAACATAAATACATTCGAGGCCATTTCCTGGATTTGTAACAATTTGAGGATCATAAAATAACAAATAAATACTACAGAAAAATATGAGGCTTTAATCAAGAAAAAATCTCATATTTTGACAGATAATAATGAAAGAAAATGAGGTTTCTAATAAAAAGTTAAGTATTACGGTTCAAATGATTTACAGGTCTTAAAATCACTAATAGCAATTTCAGAGGAAAAACTGTAAATAATTTGATATCCAAACCAATCTAAACTAGAAATAAAAGATGTAGATAACTTCAAATTGATTATTCATTAGAAAAGCATTGAAAGAAAAATACAATAAAGTATAGTAAACAGGGTTGAAGAACACATAGCTACAAATTTGCAGGATTCAAAATCTCGTTTGTAATCTATATTATGATGGATTAGAAAACGGTTATTAAAATCGGCTCTCTCCAAAAAAATCAAAAGCCCTTTCTCAATCTTTAGAAACTACATTTATACATTTTCATCAAAATTTTCTCGTTGGTGACTAACCAACTTTCTAATATTACGGTTACATATAAAAATAATGTCAACCATTTAAATTTTCTTTCTAATTTATAATGATAAAAACATTTAAAAAAGATTTTTCTTTTAAGCTTGCATTGATGAACTTCCTTTCTCCGCTTCAATACACTGAACACACTTTCCCAAAAATTTCACAAAAGTTCTGGGAGCATCTGGTATCTCATTTGCTTCAAACAAGAAAAATCTTTTCTGTAATTCAGGAAAACGATTTTCTATCATCTTCTCTGTGAATTTAATAGTTTTCAACTTTAGATTCAGCGTCACCATCCATTTGTTGATCTCTATGATATTGATTAATTTAATTTTTGAAATATCTATCTTCATTTCCTCCAGCTCTTCTTTGAACCTTAGCTGGTGCTTGGCAATATTAATCTCACCTAATAATCTGGGACACTCATTTGTTCCAATATTCAATGAAGCTCTTTCTAAGAGATCAAAAATTCCCTAGCAATCATCATTGACCTCTCTGGTTATTCTTTTATATTCATCCAGGTTTGCTTCCCAAAGTTTTAATATTATGTCCCCTTTAACCTATTCAGAAATGGATAATTTCTGAATCTTTCCAACTTACTCCTTTGTTGAGAAGGCCACTGCCTTTTGAAAAGTCGTTCTAGCTGCTTTCCCCTCCCTTTTCTTCTGGAAAACATTCTCCAAAGACTTATTTGTTTCTTGAAAATAATTCTAGACTACTTCCAGATTCAAAAACACTTTCTGTTGTTCTTCCTCTATTTTCAAATATATCCCCAATGCTTGTGTCCTAAAATTTTCAAGTTCTACTACTTGATTAGTAATAGAAATAATTTTATCATGTAAATGTTTATTTTCTTCTCCCATCTTTTGGACCTGTGCCTGTGTGACCTGTATTATCTGTTTTGCTTCCTCTAAGTCTTTATTCATTTTCTGAATTTCTTGCATATCCTTTAGTCTAGCTTGTTCTAGACCCTTTTGTATTCCCCAACCGATATTTCTCTCAATTTCTTTTAATTTGTCTTGCAAATGAATTATTGTTTGGTCTTTTTGTTCAAGCATAGTTGTTAAATTGCCAACAGAATATATATTTGTTGATGCTATAGCACCCATTGTACCTGCTAACTCCGTAGAAAATTCTCCATCTTTGAGCTTCTTTCCATCTATAATAACCCTATGCTTTTTAATCATCCCCTCTCCTCTTGGATGAATTTCCTGTTTCAAGACTGCTCTTCGCTTTTTAGTGAAAAAGTAATCTGATGGGGGGATTTCATCTCTTGAAATCGACTCTATATCACTGACATATAAAGCTCCTTCATGGGGGGTTCCAAAAGTTGACTGCAATGGAGTTAAGGAGGTGATAGGACTACCGAGATCTATTGATGTTGTTCCTCCTATCTTTTTTGGAACATCCTTAATGATTTCTGGAGTTGCTTCCAGCTCTTTTCCCCTCTCTGTTTCCTATTCTTTTATTTGAGAACCCTCTATGTCTTGGGAAGGTATCTCAGTATTCTTCAACTTGCCTTTGGTATTTGCTTTATCCTGTGTATTAGTTTCAAACCCTGGAGGGGGCCCCTCCTGTTCTGGAGGTGGGGTCGAAACTTCACCCTGCAAACTCTTGGGTAGGCAACTTCACCTATGGCTCTGAAAAGATGTGAATCTGGTCTGTGAGTCAGGTGGCATGGCCTGTACTCTGTTCAGTACTTCTTCATAGGATTTAACATCCTTAAATATATCATCATAAATAGATGTTTCATGTTCATACGCCTTTAGATTACAATGTATGAAATGCCTACTTATTACTTGGTAGGGGTCATATTTTCTGTGCTCAATATCTACTAATTTCACTTCTTCTAATGACTCAGCCTCTACCTTAGAATGGCCTAAATTTAATAAAGAAAATTTCCCAATATGAACAGGGAAAGATGGCCATGACTTCTTCTAAGCTGCTTTTAATTCTAATCCAACACCGCCCTTTACTATCTGATGGGCTACCTCCCTGCACACCAATCTATCCGGTAGGAATTTAGGAAATTCATGAGGGGGAATGGAATAGCCATAAACCCTAATGTAGGAAAAAAATTCCTCAATAAACCAGTCGGCAACTGCTTTAAGATTTTCTGTGATTGCATCAGAAATGCGAGGGGGTTCGCATCCAAAAAATGTTCTGTGCATAGGAATTATAATAAAATGACAAACCTCATAAAATGCATCTTTAGCATTTTCTTCCCAAAGGGCTGAGTGATATTTATGAATGGGTTCTGGACAGGAAATATTCCAACTCCAATTCATTAATGGAAAGGGAGTCACATATCAGATTGCATCCATAATGTATGCAGACATATAAAAAGATGATGGTTGTCCCTTTGATTTTTCTTTGTAGTTTAAGACTTCTTGTGTTAGGTTATCTGACAGAATCTTATACCAGTTAAAGCCATTTCCTTCTGAAGCTTCCTCTAAAAAGGGCACCCAATCTGCATGAAAATGATAGGGATCTTTTCTCCCAAAAAGTCTACATAACATAATGGCTACATATACCATGTATTCATTTAAGGATGTTGTATCATAAATCCCATGGGAATCAGCTCTAAAATTTGCTGGACACCTCACCCATTCTCTAATCATATCAGGATATGTCTGGTCTGCCTCAATACATTCTTTTCTCTGAAACTCTGCTAAAAATTCAGCATAAAAAGTTATGTTTAGGATTTGGCGAGAGTTTATACATTACTTGTATGTGTTCTGGCCTGAATGAGCCGACGATAGCTCCTTGGTCGTTTAAAATTCTCCTTGTTGGGATATCGACCTTATCCAGAGCCCAGCTGATCATATCAGTGTATTCCACGAGCCTCTAGCGTGCAACGATCTTATGAAGCTCTGACTCAGCTATGTCCCGAAAATGATTTTCAGAATCAGGATGAGCATTCTCAAGCTCATACTCCAGCAATTCAGAGATTTGAGTCTAAGATTTAATGGATTCTATAGTGTGTGGAGTGGTGTCAGAGATAATATCTCCTTCCTGTGCGTCTTCATTCTTCTTCGGTGCCTTTTTGGGTGCCATGACTTCTGCGTTTAATTGAAAACATGTCACAGAAAATGGATGAACGAGCTCAGCTTAAAATGAAAACACAGACATTCGAATGTTTATTTTGAATACATTTAAAAATGATAAGATTTACACAGCTGTCACGAATTTAAAGCTCTTAATGCGGAAGATATTTTTCTGAGATATGCATTTAATGTCCATATTTAGGCGCCTTCGGGTTTTTAAAGAAAACGAGAAACTTACTTAATCAGAAAGAGGAACATGAATGAACACTTAAAGAATGATTACCATTAATCATGTTTTTGAAAAAAGGTTAATTAGTGTTAATCATAGATTAAAGCTGAAAACTTCGCTTTTCCGGGTTTTGGAAATCCTGATGTCGAGAGGTATGTTGTCGATGAAAAACGATTTCCAAAATTGTGAAATCATGATGTTTTGCTTTTTAAACAGGACTTAACTCATCTTAATTAACTAACTAATCACGATTAAGGCCAAAACAGAATTAGTTTGATTTAACGTGAATTGTGGATCGGGGTTTCGTAATTCGGGATTTCGGGAAACATGATGACATGAGATGTGATCTCACTGAACTACGAATCCCGAAATCACGACATGATTATCTTAACCCTTAACCTTTCTTATAAGAGAATTAATTAATTCATGTTTTAATTAAGATTTCAACGTTTCGGGAAATCGGGGATCGGGATTTTGCGATTCGATTTGCATCGAAAAATTTGTTTGTAGCAAACCCCAAATCGTGAAAATTCTTTTAAGCTTAATTTAAAAATCGTTAGTTTTAAAATTTAACACGTTTTAAATAATTTCAAATAAAAAGCGTCGGGAGTCTTATAATTTTTGTAAGCCTTTTTCCCTTTTATTATCCGAAAAATTAAAAAATTTTAAGAAAAAGGTATCGTGTGCTTAGAATTGATACGAAACTCGAGTTTTATGAAAATACAAAACTCGAAAAAGAAAAATTTAGGCTTTAGGGATAAAATTTTAAGAATTGTTTCAACACACCCTACGACAACACAAGGTATACGCCAAATTGGAAAAATGCTCCTTCGGCATGTACAAGTTCCATTACCTGGGATACATTCTTGATCAGCATGGTGAACATGTGGATCTAGCCAAGATACAAGTCATCCATGACTAGCTAGCCCCAACCACACTCACTGAGCTTCGGAGCTTCTTGGTCCTTGCCAATTTCTACTGCAAGTTCGTGTTGGGATTCTCCCATATTGTGTGGGCCCTTAGCCAAGTAACCAAGGGTGATGGTAAAGAAAAAATTATGTGGGGTCGGTCCCAAGAACAAGTGTTCGATGATTTGAAGAAGCGTTTGTGCTCAGCCCAAGTACTTTCACTACCCGACCCGCAACAACCCTTTGAGATCAAGACAAATTCTTCAGACTATGTTGTGGGAACCGTTCTCACTTAGCACGACCACCCAATGGCCTATAATATGTTGTCTATAAGTACCCTAATTATGACAAAGAAATGTACTCCATTGTGCAAGCCTGGCACCAATGGAGACATTACATTATTTGGAAGGAGACAGTCATCCACACTGATCATAAGCCACTACAGTTCATGCAGACACAAGGAAAATTGTAGAATGACCGCCATTAGAAGTGGTCCACATACTTGCAACAATTTCACCTCAACATCAAGTATAAAATAGGAAGAACCAACCTCGTCGTTGATTTCCTCAACAGACTTCCAGTCGCGGCACTCACCACAGTGCTAGAATCTTTCAAC
This sequence comes from Picea mariana, assembly GCA_032191745.1. Classification (NCBI taxonomy): domain Eukaryota; kingdom Viridiplantae; phylum Streptophyta; class Pinopsida; order Pinales; family Pinaceae; genus Picea; species Picea mariana. Next base: position 154,740 of record JASDQU010309133.1, read on the forward strand.
CATGAGACCTATGGATGGCCCCAGCTCTATGAGACAGACACGGACTTCACCACCACCTACCAAATGTTTGGCACAAACACAGTTGTTGCTAATTTCCATCTTCAGGATGGGTTGTTGTGTCATCTGGGCCATATCTTCATTCCATCAAGAAATTGAGAAAATATATTCCGGGAATCCCACTACAGTCATGTGGCAGGACACTTCGACGTTGAAAATACAGTGGGAATGTTGCAGAAACATTTCTACTAGACGAAAATTCGGCAAGAGGTCAACAAGTATATCAGGTCCTGCACTACTTGCACCATTGCCAAACTGACCACTAAGAAAAAGGGCATGTACAACCCTTTGCCTACTCCTGATAGACCATGGGAATCCATCTAAATGGACTACATGTCGGGCCTCCCATCCACCAAGCGGGGAAATGACTGTTTTTTTGTGGTTGTTGATCGCTTTTCTAAGATGGTGATTCTGGTCGCATGCAAGAAGAGCATCACAGCAAAGGCCACTGCCAATATATTTTTCCAATGAGTCTGGGTACATTTTGGAATCCCACAAACCATTTTCTCAAATCGAGACATTCAATTTCTCATCACATTCTAGTCAAGCCTCTGGTCACTGCTGGACACCAAGCTCACCAAATCCACGACCTTCCACCCCCAGACAGATGGCCAAACCGAGGTCATAAATCGAATGATCATGCATATCCCATGCATGTATAATTCCAAGCACCCTCACACATGGGATGAGAGTCTTCCCTATGTCCAACATAGCTACAATCGAGCCCTACATAACTCAACCGACCACAACCCCTTTCAGGTGGGGTTGGGATACCAACCATTGGGTCCCATAGATGTTGCACTACCCCTTGCGTTCACCTCGGTCGACTCATCTCCTGATCCAACTAAAGCTGACAAAGCCACCCGATTCATTGAGAGGATTCAACACATCCACCAACAGGTTCAGGATATCCTACAAAAGCCTAATGACAAGTATAAACAGCACCATGATCAACACTAGGTGCCACATAAGTTTCAGGTGGGTGACAAAGTTTGGTTGCACTTGCAGAAAGAACGCCTTACAGGACCCCATTGGAAGCTTCACCCACTTTGTTATGGGTCGTACACCATCACCAAGGATGTGGGTGACAATGATTTTAAGCTCAACATTCCTCCTTTCCTTGGTCTGCACCCAGTGTTCTGCGTGGATCTCATTCGACCTTATTTCCCACCATTATTGGACACCTCAGAGGTAGTAGAACAAATGACACCAACATATCTCAAACCCAATTGCATACAACATGAATCCAGTGATTAGATTGTGGAAAAATAGGTCAAGGGCACTCACCAACAAAGGATCCATCTTTATCGAGTTGTCAAAGCAGGGAAGCTCTTGCACCAAGGCAAGTGGCTCACCCGGGGCAAAATTCAGCAGAAATTTCCTCATCTGATGGGGGAAATCAATTCAATGGAGACCATTTCTTACTAAGGGGATAAGATTTATCCATATGGATGTCAGTGGCCTCCCACCTATTCCAACTGACTCATTTTGGTAGTTTTCTAGTTTGGCAGTTTTTTCCTAGTTTTCAGGTCCCTGACTTTCGGGGCCATTTTGAGGCCCTAAACACAGTTTTTAGGGCTCGCCACGATCAATATGTAATTGGAGTTATATTCTGACGACAAAATGTGTATTCCTCAGATAGACCTTTCCAACGGGCTATCTTTCACCTAAAACGAAGATCATATGCAAAAGTTACAACCCCAAGAAGTTGATGTACTAACCGTCACATCTCTTCTTAGAGATAAGTCACCACCATTCTAGCAGCTTGTTTTCCGCTACATTTTACAGTTTCATCTTATTTCCTTATTGAATAGAAACCAATTTTACTGTATATATGTCATTATGTGTTAAGCATATTTTGATAATAATCTTTATTCATTATGTTCTTATCATAAAATCCAAATCAATTCAAGAAGCATTAATCATTAACAAAGAGTGTAAATGAGCTCTGCAATAGTCCTAATTAGTTTTAGGCTTGGCATAGTAGGTAAAATTGTGGTAGCGGACTAAAAAGAAGAACAAGATGGGACCTAAAAGAGGTATGCATGTGGTTTCTTTAGGGGTTGGATTGAAAATTCTTGTAGGCAGTTATGCCTTTTGTAATTGTAATTTGTAAATGAGCCACAAATAGTTGGTCGTGCTCATTTGTTGTACATTGTAACATTCTTCATATAAATAAAATTAAATCACTTGCCTTGGGTGCCACCCATAGATGTGTTTTGTGGATTCTTTATGTTGTTGAATGTTATTTTCCCTTGTAATGCATTGTGTTAGATAAGTATTGAATAATTGGATACGTGTGCATGTATTGCTCAGATGTTTTAAAGGCCACGGTTGGATGTGTGCATATTGTTGAATGAACTTGGTTGAGTAGGACTTAGTTGCATTTAACATATTTTAGCTTAAGGAGAAGTTATGGGAAGACCTTAAATGAAGAGGTGTAGTCTAGTTGTAGTAGGCACAGGCTAGCCAAGCCCCTACGAATGAGGCAAGGTATTGCCACACGACCTCATGTATTGAAACATAATTGGAAGAAAATCAAGTTTTTAAATAAAAATTTAGGCAAAATATAGGTCTATGACAAAAACCAAAGAAAGATTGGAAAGTTTCTATGCAATCTTTTTTATCATAGAAACAAAATATTAAAGAAAATCAATTAATCATCAATTTTTTTAAGGTCCTGTAAATCAAAGTTGGTCTTAATAAAATGTAATCATCATCATCAATAATATTTATCCCTTTCATATTTTGTATAATTCCACTTACGCTAATTAAGGTATCAAATAAATAATTAGTGAATTACATACCTTAACAAAATCCTAACCACCTTATAAAAATACATTGTACAAAGTTAGAACTCAATCCCTCTATTATATAAATAGGGTCTTTGAAAGACCCTCACCTAGAGAGGTGTTGGGTGCCTCCATCTCACCATTATAGATGGTTATCTTGGATTGAAGATTGGCTTGGACCGTTGGCAAGGCGTGTGATGAAAGAATTCCTTGGTCCATTGGTAAGGCATGTGATGGAAGAATTCCTTGGCTCGTTGGAAAGGTGCGTGTTGAACAAACATCTTGGCTCGTTGGAAAGATGGATTGAAGATAGATGGAATTGGGTGCACCTATGGAAAAATAGGGCACATAATCATGAATGGAGTTCGACACACCTACGAGTAGATAACACGCTCCACAGATGGAGTCAATTTGGAGGCACCAAAGGAGTTGGGCAGACTTGGCTAGATAAAATAAGGTTGTTGCAAGTAGCCTTGTCCGTGGACATGTGTGGCATGGAAGACAAGTTGGATGGAGGCTTGATGAGGATTTGGAGTGCTAAGACTTATACTAATTAACAGATTTAGGCGATCCACACTTGGGGGTTGCAACAGGCAGTCGATGTGCCTTCAAGCACAAGTTGTTGTGGATTACACTAGATAGGCGTACTCCCTTGGAAATGCATCCATTGGGAATGTATGCCTTAGGATGATCAAACTTTCCTTTGGTGTTCTTGATATGGACCACATGAGTTTCCTAACTTATGAGAAGTTGGGAAGTTGGGTGCATATGGACAAAATGGTCAAATGACCTAGGCAGTTGTGGATGACCTGAGTGCAAATGAATTGGGTGGGTAGACCAATGAGGTGACTTAGACATAGACCCAACATGAGATTAAATGATTTGACAGATGTCATCTTAAGGTGAACTTAGGTCCCCTTGTTATGATGCGACTTGTGGAGTGAAGGGCAAGTCTCGTATAAGTAAGTGAACACCTCATTGATTTGAGGCATCAAGAAAGGAGTGGAAAGAGTCATCAAGGAGGTGTGAAATAGTGTTGTTCAATGGTTTGGCATCATATATCGACTTGTTGTGGTTAAGTGACCAAGAGACATAGCAAGACATGTAGAAGGCAGGCTCATGGAAGCTTCAACAATTGGTGTACAAGGTTGTTTGGAAAACTTGGTAGAAGGTGGCTTGCCTTAGTTTTCTTGTACTTTGTAATTGAGTTGTAGGCAATGGCTGAGCTCCCCCATTGTATCATGTAACACACACACACACACACACATATATATATAACAAGAGTGTTAGCCACTTAGCTTGTGTGTCTCCCACCCACATGTGTTGTGTACTGCATATGTTCTATATGTATTGAATTTTGTTGTCCCTTGCTTACTGTTATATTGGTTAACTTGTGAAATTGACTAAGTATTGCATTGTGGAATGTTTTAAGGCTACAGTTGGGTGCATGCCTAGTGTTTCTTGTTGGATGATGAACTAAGTGTGTCAGGCTTGGTTGAGGCATCTAACTTGTTGTAGCCTAAGGCAAAGCTATGGGAAGACCCTATATGAAGAGGCATTATCTGGTTGTAGTAAATGTAGGTTGGTCAAGCCTATGTGACCAAGGGAAAGCAGTTTTGCATGACCGCAAGTGTTGAAACGACTTAGGTGCACCAAATTGAAAAAAACATCCAAACACATTACAGGTCTGTGATAGTCTTCATCTCTTTTATAATCATTTATAATTATAAACTAATCAAATTATACCTCTTTTCTTTATCCGTTATCCAAATTTATAAATATACTCTTATTTATCCATTATCCAAATTTATAAATATACTCTTATATATTTGTTTGTTAATTTAACTTCACTTTTCTGATATTTCTTACTATGAATAATAATATATCATTATTTTAAACTAGTAACATGTCAATTTTATCTATATACATTGTATGCACCATCAAAACCAATTTCATATTTATATAAAAAATAAATATCTTTCTTATACACGAAATTAAATTTTATACATGAAATTAAATTTTATTGAATGGTGAAATTAAAGTATTATTTTTAAATAAATAATACTTACATTCTCCTCCAATTATTACTCGAGCATTATTACTCATAATTTTTAAAGTAATATTAAATAATATACTATTGTCACAATCACTCTTGCAAAACAACCCAAAAACATTCTCCATTTAAGTATCGAGGTGTTCAATGGCCCATACCTTTCAACTTACATGTTTTATTATATATTAGAAATTTGACTTGTAAAGCTTTTAAAAAAGTGGTCCTCTAAGTGATTTCATTAAGTTTATCAAAAGTTACAAGTTATTAAGAATCTTATTAGGTTATTTTCAAATACTACACTAAATATAAAAAGATAAATATAGAAAGACAATATAGATATGAATCATAATTTTTTTTAAATGTTATATTATATGTATACAACTATGTAAATATAGTTGTTTTGGACTTTTCTTTAAAGAATCTCCTTTTTATGATGAAGATAAAGTCCTTTTTATGATGAAGCTTCGTGTAAAAAAAGGTAAATTTACATCACGAAAAAGAATATCTTACTTTTTTTTAAATAAATTTTTTGGTTTTATGTTGAATTTTTTAGTCAATAATTTTTTTAATAAAGACAAAAAATCATTAAAAACAAAACAATCATGTGTGAGATAGTTTTCCCACACACCTTTTTACATTTATGTCAATGACACTTTTCATCAAATCATTCTTATTCTCTTAATTGAACTATATTGGTACCCTTCTATGATGAAATGAGTTCAATAAAGAAACTTATTATCAAAGCTCCTATCCACACATGCATGGATAAAAGTGTATTCTAACAAAGGTTAAAGAGTCCTAGAAAGAAGAATCTTGGGAACAAATATCTCCATATAAAGGGGAGGGGAGGTTGTGTATTCTAACAAAGGTTAAAGAGTCATAGAAAGAAGAATCTTGGGGACAAATATTTTAATAGAAAGGGGAGGGTAGGTTGTGTATATTAACATGAAAATTTCATTATGTCAATAAGTTTATGTACACGAGAAATTTCACTTGTAAACTCATAATCATGTATATTTTGTGAAATTTTGTACAAAGGAAAATATGTTGATTAAAACCTTAAATATATAGTTTTTATATTTAGGATTATTGTATAAAAAAAGTGAGATGTATTCTACAATGTATAAGAAAATTGAGTTGTGTAATGCATGTGCACATGATAATGGTATAAGTCAACTTGATATAATATTTAAAACAAAAAGAAAAAAATTAATATGTATGAGATGTGTAGCATTTGTGTTTTTTGTTTTTTGTTTTTTAATCTATAGTGTAGATAAGACTTTAACAAAAGAATACAATACATTATTTTATTTGTATACACACACCCACCACTGTAGAGTGATATTAACTTGAGATTTTTTAAGAGTCTAGAAATATTTTAAATTCTTTTGTATCCCTCTCGATGTTGAATAGATTCATAGTTAAGATGGATATATGCTAGTTAGTACAATAAAACTCTAATTATCCCTATAAATACTTTGCTACATTACTTAAGGCTTTAGACCCACATTTTAATAAATAATCTAGTAAATAATTTGGTCCACAAGTTAAGATTTAGTCTCTCTCTTTTAATAAAGTAGGAGTCATTCTCACTTTCTTGTAATCATTCATATATATCTATAAATTAAATAACATTATTATTGTTGAGTACATTATGGAGAAGTCTTCCTCCGTTATCTACATTTGGAGAGACAATCTACTTTTATTTGTGCAAGTGATCGTATTCCTTTATTTATTGTTTGATCTGTGCTCTTATCATATTTATTGCTCTTATCTAGATCAAATATATATATTGAAGTAGCAGTGCATTCGTATGTATCCAAGAACATTGTAAACATTGCATATCCACATTTTGGAATAGTCATGTATTTGTTTTTGTTTGTATAAAACACATTACAAATAATTTATTTTTATAATTTCAAATAATAATGTATTGATTCATAGGGGTGGTAAGTATGAGGGGCGTCGTTCTTGATTCTAGAGGAAATGATCATAAATTAAGTTATATGTGGGGTCTAGGAGAATCCATCAACAATCAAGTAAAGGCAATGGAACTTTAAAGTCCTCCCATTCTTCAATACCCTCTCACTTAGTCCTATGCAAGGTGGATTTTATCAACTTTGAGATGATGGATAGAAGGAAAAAATGGGATTAAACAATTTATATAGTGGTTGACCACTACCCATTTCACTTATTACTCTTTGGTTCTTTACGATAAGGACTTATCATCTAGTGTCTAGTTTTTCTGACTTTGGTGGGATGATAAGTGCCATTTGGCTTTGGCTTTGGGTTCCAAATTCAAATTTGGAAAGTGCTCTTATGGTGAATTGGAGTGATTTTGGTGAAGCTCTTGTTCCAAGCAGGTGGTATTTTATTCGAAAGATTTGTAAATGAATGGTGGGCCACAACCATTTGGGTTGGTGCATTCTTTGTGAGTATTTGGACTTTCAAAGTGCCCAAAGAACAAATGAATGCAAAATTGAGGATATGCATGTAGCCCTCTCATACTTCAATAGCAAACTAGCCAGTTTACTGAAAGTATGGAGAACAAGGGAAGCAACAATTTATGAGAAATTGGCATGCCAAAGGCTAGCAAATAGAGAAGTTGGAAGCACCTTGTAGCATGCTCTATGAGTTGGTTCTAGGCCTAGCTATAACTTTGCGCTTGAATGTAGACCCTTGAGAATCTAGCGCCACCATGCTAAAGGTATCCATTGGCTCAACTCGTATTGCAGTGAAAGATGAGGAAATTGTTTAGCAAACTCCTTGGGATGTGGAGATTGGAAATGTAGAACTAGAGTTCAGTTTTCAAGCACCCATCAAGCGAGAAGCCCTTGGTGGGAATGATTCCAATTAAGTTCAAGTTTTATTATGTACTACAAAATAGTTTTTTTACTAGATCAATATGTTAAGTATTATGCCAATCGGCACTTGAGCTATACTTCTAGAAAAGTAAAAACAACTTCAATAATAAACAACAATTTTGAAATTTTAAATTTTTTTGAAAAACAAATATGAAACCTTTTAATTATACTTTGTATTATCTTGTTATATAGTTTGGCCATAACCATTTTCTAATTATACTTTGTATTATCTTGTTATATAGATTGGCCATAACCATTTTCCAATACAAATGATAGAATTCTTAAATTTTTTCTAAATGTATAGATTCATATCCAAACACATTACAACCACCACTAATATAGTATTAATTGTATTATTATTGAATGACTAATCTTATTTAAACATTATATGACAAAGTTAAAAATGTAACTAATGTAATTATTAAACATGTTAATACCTTAATGTGCAATGTAGAGTTCAATTTGCAGTTTATTAGCAGATAAATTCTATCATCATAATGCATTTATATCTAATGATATGTAATTTTATAATATCAAATAAAGAATTTTGTAAATGTGTTGTGAATATATATCAATGTTTATTGTATTAAATATGACATTACATGAATTAGAAGAATACAAATATATAGTGCATTAGTGAATGTATTCTTATTATATTTAAATGTTGTGTATTATATTTTATAAATATATAATTTACTAGTGAAATGTATTGGTATTATATTAGTGAATGTATTCTTATTATATTTAAATGTTGTGTATTATATTTTATAAATATATAATTTACTAGTGAAATGTATTGGTATTATATTTAAGTGTTGTGTATTTATTATTTTATATTTTAATATTAAATTTTAAATTTTATTTATAATTAATAGTAAAATTTAAGTTAAATATATATTGTTAATATAAAATTAATCAAATATCT
>JASDQU010309134.1:0-32925 GCA_032191745.1 Picea mariana
CGAGGGGGCAACCTCCTTTTACCCCACTTAAATGTTCAAGTACAAGATGATTCAAAATGAAAATGTCTCCTTGGTATATATAGGAGACTAGGAGGTTTAATGGCCTAAAGCCGACATAAATAAAATAACATTACTAATCTAAATTACAACTAATGACCTAAAGATGACATAAATAAAATAACATTACTAATCTAATATGCCCCAATTAAGTGGTAATGAGCCAATATTAGGGCTTAACAAACACATATAGAGGGCTTGTCTTGGGATTCCGTTGATTGCATTTTCCACGGAGCTTTGTGGATCTCAAATCCGTTCGAGGTTCTCAGTTTTCTTCCAGACCACTTGCTTTCGATACCCTTGACATGTTTCGGGCTTGATACCCTGCTCATTGTGGTCTACCCGACTTCCGAATGTACTTGCCTGGTGACTGTTCGCGCGCTGGCAACCTAGTTGCCTATCTTTTTAGGGACATACACAGGTGACTGTGGGGGTATACTGCGGTACCTAGGACAGACATCGGGCCACGCTTTGCAGAGTATACTCAGAGGGTGCTTCCGTGTTCGAGTTTCACTTGCACCGTTAAGTTGCTCTAGTGTTGGTTGTTGTAACTGTTCTTCCAATTAGTTTAGTGTTTGCTTGTTTTATCTTGTAGGGACTTTTTAGTGTGTGTTGTTTTTTAAATGAGTAGACAGCCCTAGAGTGTCTTAGATCTTCTCACATAGTGGAGTATCATGAGCTTCTCCAGTCACGAAGGCTTCTTGGCCTATCACCGATTACACTGGAGCCACCCCCGCCACCACTAAGGCGAAAGCTAGACCAAAAAGGGTATTTTGAAGTGACTGGTCACAAGAAATTGTGCTCGACCAACATCTGGAGAAATTGACTATTTTAGACCTTGGAGTGAAAGCTTTTGGTCTAGTTGAAACCTAAACCATTGATCTTTCGGCACCCATCATCGTATCGATTCATCCTTACGAGTGCCAGACAGTGTCCCACGTAGCAATGGAAACAAATGATGTTACTCCTTCTGGGAATTCTTCAATTCCCACTATGGTTGTCACTACAGGAGAGTTTCCACCTCCTAACCCACCATCACTRGTCTGAGCCACCATGGTCTCGGCCRCCTCTACCTCGCACAGTGGYYCGATCCTGTCTATGGCGACGGCCACAACCCCTTTTCTACCAAGTGCGACAGGCCCTCCGTTCTCATATGGGATGCCTAGCTTAGGTACAAGTCCTATACTTTCCTACTCCACTTCATGGACTTTAGGTCTGGGGGCAGGRAGCTCCAACGCTCCTCTGCAAGGTCACATGGGGGGCACTTCATCTCCTTTTAACGCTTTCCCTTACGGGGGAGGTCATATACCTCCTTTGTCCCCTTCGCTCGGTGGCACGCATCAACAATCCRCTGGGCCACCTGCACACCAAAGTTTATTTGGAGCAGGGAGTCAAGGACCGCCTTCACATAATACGCTGGTAGGTTCGACACCATTTTCTTTTCTCGGTGCATTTGGTAACAACGCCTTCTCGTCATCTACTTTCCCGACTGGGGGCAACCTCGGTTTCAGACAACCTATTCCTATGCAGGGTACTATTCCTGCACAGGGGGCAAACCCAAGAACTTCTTCCACATCAGGGCCTTGGAATTTTTGGCAAGGATCCGTTCCTTCATCAGGAATGCCGATTTGGGGCAATTCTTTCCACAATCAATGGAACCCTGGACAAGGTACTATGCCTATCCCTATGGTATTGGCATGGGGCAACCCTTCCCAAAGTCCTCTGAATGTAATACATCTACGTCCTATTTTGGGAATTAGTCGATGATGTCTCCTCACACGCAGAATCCATATGCTATCCATGGCCATGGTTTTTACTAGAACCATGGCCAACAACTGAATTTTTCTTGGCAACCTGGTGCCAGTCAAACTCTAGGCCCCTTTTTCCCAGGTTATCACCAACAACCCAAACTACCTTTCCTGGAAACCTTGCATTTTCCAGACTTGAAAAGCTTTTTGAATGACCCTATCTATCATGATCCGCGTTGGCCTCCTATACCGATGAAATTGCCTTCAGACATACCAAAGTTCGAAGCCAAGCCTAACGAAGATCCAGGCAATCATGTGACTACCTTCCACCTTTGGTTCTCATCTAACTCGTTGAAAGGTGACTCCGTACAGTTGTGATTGTTTCAATGTACTCTCATTGGGAGTACCACAAAATGATACATTGAGCTCAGACACTCAAGATACTCTTCCTTCGGTGAATTGGCAATGGCCTTCCTAAACCATTTCCAATTACCTGTGATATACGACGCTGGCACAGAATTGCTGGCCAATTTCGCACAAACAAAAGCGGACCATATCTCTAATCACATCCGAGAATGGAGATGTCGGAAGAGTTCAGTTAAGGTACCAGTCCCACCAGCATTCCTGCTCGAGTGGTTCCTTAAGTCTTTAGTCCCACAGATATCCAAAGACGTCATGACTTCAGGAGTGTTTTTTGAAGAAGACGCCATCATGTGTGCTCAACAACTTGAGCTCATCTATTCTTAGTCTAGTTTATTATACGAGATCTTTCCAGATGCACCATGCTCAATACTTGATAAAACCAGACAGAGAGCTGGACCACATGCCGATGGTATTGTTGGTTCAGCACAAACAAAGCCCGCTAAGCAATTGTCTATACAACACACATCGACCAACCAAACTACTGTTTTGGCTGCTCCCCCTACTAAAACGTCGGATGTACACACAGTGCAATCGACAAATCCAAAGGCCACCCAACAGCCTGAAGGAAAGAAAAAACAACGAAAGAAGGTTAAAGGGGATAAGAAACCCACTGATGATGCTGGCGGGGGCAACGCTGAGAAACAAAAGGCGAGGTATCTGTGCAACCTGTGTGCAAAAGACCACCCGAACCACCTATGGCCCTATCTTGCAGAGGCCCAAACGTTTGTGACATAGCAACAACCTACTGTGTTAACCAATCCATTTCAGCATGGAAAAAACCTAACCCAAGCCTCTACAAACGTAGAAGGGGGCAGTCAAGGACCCTCTCCGTCTTCGAACAATCTCGCATCCACGAATGTATATATGATGAAAGGTGATGCTTTCATATCCACTAGAGCACATGACTACAATAAACCAAGCACTTATGAGAAGGGAAAAGAAGCTGAACTCCCATCTCTTCCTCTACAGATTGAGAAGACTTTGGGTGAAACAATGACACGCATCCCGAAAGGTGCGTTAAAAAAAGCTTCTCACAACCCAAACACAAGGGCCGCCTAGAACTATTCTGTGGTGGAAGATTTGTCTCAAACCCCTTGTGCGATGTTCGCTTTGGAGGTCCTCCAAAGCTGCCCTTCCCAGAGGAAAGATTTGTTAATCGCTCTAGGATCTACCGAGACTTGTAATCCGGGTACCATCATGCTAGATACAACTGACTTAAAAACTCATCTGCCTTACCACGTAGCGTTTCAGATAGTAGTGGCTCACCCCATGAAAACTTTTACTTGAAATATTTTTCACATGGTGGTTGATGAGGGCACCTCGACATGCGTTATGTCATTGGCATGTTGGAAGGCCATTGGCCAGCCCGTTTTGTCTCTGTCGCCCATTCTTCTCACTACTTTCGACGGTCATTCGTTCTGACCACATGGTATCATTCCCTCTTTTCCCATGCAATTGGGAGGGAAGACCGTGTGCATTGAGGTAGAGGTAGTTGATGCATCCCTCGACTACAATCTTTTGTTAGGAAGGAGTTGGACTTATGCCATGCAAGCAGTGGTTGCTACAGTTTTCCAGGTCTTGTTGTTTCCCCACGAGGACCGGATTGTGACCATTGATCAATTGTCTTTCTCCAGATTTGACCCTTCATTAGGGGTGTTCACGGTCCTGATGATTGATAATCCTCAACCAGGTGTAGTCAACATAGGGGTTGGTTTGTGCCCATCTTTGATGGGTACCTTCGATTACCCACCCCCTCAAGGCGATGTCAAGTTCATATCCGACCACCGTAAGGTTGAGATTTTCCAAGTTTCGTCGTTTCGCGCAAATTACGATCCATGGATACTTCCTTCCCCATCAACCACGATGGAGGGGACAGGGCATCCGGGCATGTCCATGCCCTTGTCCACAGCTGAAGTAGCATACTCTTTAGTCCAACAATCTTTAGCCAACCCAGATCCAACTCCTGCACAAGAGTTCGATCCGCTTCTAGAGCCTATTTTGGCTCAAGGTTCTCTCGCTAACACTGATTTGTTAGACTTAGTCTCGCCCTCTGACGAAGTAGTAATTGAAGCAATGACCAGTCTAGACAAACCCTGGGATGATCTTCATCACAGATCTTTCTTCCTCCCATAGTTAAGCAGAATCGAGGCCGAAGAATTCACCTTGACTATGAATGGAGATAGGTTATGTCCTATTAATTCCTTAGCTATGCACGAGGTCTATGCTGAGGGTAATATGGAAACCATCACTGAAATCATACCGATCAATATCTCCAGAACCCCTGGCATTGTGGAGAATGTTTTTTTCGAAGCTGACTGCTCCCCCGGAGAGATTCAAACCTACACAGATATATTTAAAGAATTCCGTGACATTTTTGCCTGGTCTTACGAGGAGATGCTAGGCATTGATCCAAAAATAGTCGAACATGAAATCACAACTTATCTAGATGCCAAGCCTGTTCGGCAGAAGCTTCGTCAAGTTAACCCCAGGAAAGAGCAGCCATTAAGGTTAGAGTTGAGAAACTGTTAAAAGATGGTTTTATCTATCCTATCCATTTAACCCAATGGGTGTCAAACCCTGTGCCGGTCAATAAAAAACAAGGCACGATTCATGTATGTACAGACTTTCGTGATTTGAACAAGGTCTGTCCCAAAGATAATTTTCCCACACCATTCATCAACTAGATAATTGATGAATGTGCGGGTTGTGAGGCCTTCTCTTTCATGGATGATTTTTCGGGATATAACCAAATACAGATCAAACCTAAAGACCAGCACAAAACGACATTCATCTGTCCCTGGGGTACATTCACGTATCGCAAGATGCCTTTTGGTCTCAAAAATGTTGGAGCGACCTTTCAACGGGCCGTGTCTTTTGCTTTCCATGACCTCAAGCATATATTCGAGGCTTATTTAGATGATTTAGCATCTCAATCGTGTAAGAGAACGGATCATCCCACACACCTCCGACTTATCTTTGAGCGTTGTCGCTACTTCCAGATTCGCTTGAATCCAAACAAGTGCAGCTTTTGCGTAACATCAGGACGTTTGTTAGGTTTCATAGTGTTGACAACAGGGATCATGGTCGATCCTCTCAAGGTTGAGGCAATAATTCAGTTTCCCCCCCCACGCACAATCCTTCAACTTTAGAGTCTACAGGGCAAGGCGAATTTTTTAAGACGCTTCATTGCCAACTATGCTGAGATCACCAAGGGATTTATGTGCTTACTGAAGAAAGACATTCCTTTTTATTGGGACGATGCCACTCAATGCTCTTTTGCGGTGTTGAAACATGCCCTCACCACTGCCCCTCTGCTCCGACCACCTAACTATAACAAGGATTTCTTATTATATCTAGCTGCAGCAGAGTCAACCATTGGCATGGTCTTAGTTCAGGAAGATGAATTGTTCTCAAAATATGTGATCTATTACCTGAGCTGAGGCCTTGTAGGACCGGAACTCAATTATTCTCATATCGAAAAACTTGCGTTGGCAGCAGTCCATGTTGTTCAACGCTTCCATCATTATGTTCTGTTTCGCAAGACCACCATCATTGCTGTCGTGAATCCATTTCAGTACATGTTGACACGACGGGTAATAGGCGGAAATATCAGTAGATGGATAGTCGTCCTCCAGGAGTTTGACTTAGATTTTGTTTCGGCGAAATCCAAGAAGTCACTAGTCTTCACAGAACTTATTTCGGAACTTCCGATTGAGTCAGGTGATCTTGTGCCCGAAGAGTCGCCTATTAGAGGAGATATGTTTTTGATCACCTCTTAGGATCCCTGGTACAGAGATATACTTATCTATCTCCAGAATTTGAAGTGCCCCACCTATGTTTCCCGTGATGAGCATCGACGCATACGCCATCATTCTAAGAATTATCTCATACTCGATGATACATTGTATCAGAGAGGTGTAGATTGCATCCTGCGTCGATGTCTCACTCACGAAGAAGCAGTTATCATGCTTAACGATTTCCATACCGGAGCCTGTGGTAGTCATTTGTATGGGTTGGCAACAACCCAAAAGATTCTACAAGCAGGTTACTTCTGGCCGACACTAATCAAAGATTGTATCGAATCGGTCAAGAAGTGCCACCCGTGCCAAATCGAATCGGTCAAGATCCTGTCATCACAATTGGTCCCTTCACCAAGTGGGGGATTGATTACACTACATGCAACCCTCCTTCAACAAGGGGGCACCGTTACATCATCGTATCCGTAGACTACTTCATGAAGTGGGTCGAAGCTATGCCAACGTTTAAAGATGATGGAGAGACTACAACTCTCTTTTTATTCAACCAGATAATAGCAAGGTTCAACATCCCAAGGGAGATTGTCATGGACCATGAAAGTCACTTTCAAAACCATATGATGACCATGTTAACGTCAAATCTTGGGTTACGGCAGGAACATTCGTCACCCTACTACCCCCAAACAAATGGTCAGGTGGAAACTGTGAATAAAACTCTTAAGACCATTCTACAGTGAACGATCAACTCAGCCAAGTCAAATTGGCATTTGATGTTATACTCGACATTATGGGATTACCGAACCTCTGTTAAGACTTCAACCGGTTTCTCACCTTTCCAACTCGTTTACGGGTTGGAGACAGTCTTTCCTATCGAATGTCAGATCCCGTCTCTAAAGTTGGCAGTACAATTATTGCCAGACACTTCTCCACTTGAAGAGCAGTTATTATACCTTGAGAAACTCAATGAGTAGCGTCGTGATGCATCCCTGGCCAACGAGGCTCACAAACATAAAGTCAAGTGTCAATATGATAGGTCCGTTCGTCCTCAGATTTGCTCTGAAGGCGACCTTGTCCTGGTCTATGACCAAGATAAGGACTCCCTAGGGGCAGGAAAATTCAAACCCATGTGGTTCAGACCTTTCATCATAAAAGAGGTTCTAAAGAAGGCGCTTATCGTTTGGTTGACTTTGAAGGGAATGCTTTGGCAGAGCCTAGAAATGGACTCTACCTCAAGAAGTATTACTCATAGGCAGGTCACCATGGGTAACTTTTTGTAACATATGTATAGTCTTTGTACTATTATTTTCTAGTTTTCTTTTAGTGTTATGGACGTGTTGTTTTGATGTATCTTTCATCACTGTGGCATATGTCAAGTGAACCTGAGGTGTTCATTGGGTACGTAGACAGTGCTATCCGGCACACTCGGAGGCTTGCCTCCGCAGCTTGGGTAATTTTTACACCTCAAGGCCAGTTATTATCTTCCAGAGGTATATGCTTACGTGACACCAGAAACAATGTCACCAAGTACAGTGCAGTTATTGAGTTGCTTCGTGATGCTCAGTCATTTGGCATCTCTCATCTCTGGGTATATCTTGACGCTCAGCTGGTTGTGTCTCAGTTAAATAGAGTCTACCGTGTTCATGATCTAACTTTACACCAACGATTCCTTAGGGTACGTCTCTTAGAACGAAGCTTTGATTATATTACATATTTTCATGTTCCTAGGAGATTAAATCAAATTACAGATACTCTAGCTAATCAAATTTTAGATTGGCATCTTGCACGCATATGAAAACACATACACATAAACATGTAAATACATTTTTTTCAAAAATGATCCATAAGCCACAAAAAGACATAAAAATCCATATATAACATCATAGTCACCAGAGTACATAGGTGGACGTAAGCACCTCAAAAATATGACCAATAACGAGTCACTGGGCTTATGCCCTCAAAAAATATATATAAGTAGTGCTCTCGGCACGTGAAAAGTCTAACTAAGGTCAGGGCCTGTGGGCCCTGTTGTATTGATCTACGGCATTGGCTAAACACCGAAACAATCGGACCCACGTCTGTGGTGCCCCCACTACATGAGGCTGCATCGATGGTGGCAGGTCCTCAATCTCTTCCATAGGGACCGTGCGAGTGAGCGCAGTAAAGTTTTGCTCGACTCGTCTCAACACCTTCTCAGCCTCCCCGACTGGAGGATATCCTGCTACTGCTGGTCCCCCTGCGGTGGCAGGTGCAGCCTCTGGTCGAGGACGACGCCTGTTCCTGGCATAGTCCGCAGGTCGCACTGGTCCCACATCTGCATGCAACAAACACATATCCATCAAATACTCTGGTATAAAAAAAATGATATATAACAAAAACAACATAAAAATTACATATGTTTAACAAAAAAAAAATGAATGATGGAAACTTACCCATCTCTCCTCGCTCCTCACCAGGAGGTACTGGTATCTCAGGATCTCTTGAGAAATCAATCTCGGCATAGGGGTAATCCTCTATGACCGGGATCTGTCGCGATATCCAAGCGAAGAAATCATCATCGAAAGACTCATTGGTCCTTCCACCACCCTGTCGTGGCAGTAGCACTGCCCATCTACAAATTGCAGGAAGAGAGGCCTGGTGTCCTCGTACCACTACTCGAGGACTGAAGCTCAGGACTCTTTCAAAGAAGAAAGAGCATAGAACGGTCCCGAACTCGAAGTTCCTTTGCGTTCGCAATCGAAAATCTGTCAACTGCCTCTTCATACACTCTAGCAATGTTGTGCTCCAATCAAATATTTGTGCATTTAAGCACTTGACCGCACAGTTCATATGTGCACCAGACGCCTGATGTAGAGCCACAGAACCAATGATTCGCCCAATAAGCAACACTATCGCCTGTAGCGATAAGTCAATAATCTTGCTTATGGGCACCTGTGAGCTCGAGCGGTCTGTACCAGCCTCATAGTAAAGACCTATCAATTCTGCTATGTTATGCGGCCCCGAAGGAAAAGTATGGAAGTTGACTAGTTCCCCTCTCCTAGAGAGGCCAGTCAAAAAATATATGTCCTTGGCTGTGGGCACCAGTGACTGCCCCTCTAACATGAATGCCTCTGCATCTGGATGCCAATAGTCAACCAAGGCATTTAGTAGCCTAGGTTGTGCCCGCATAAAAGGACATAAGAAGAACTTGAGCAACCCACATTGCATCAAGGCAACCACAGCATTGGGGTCTTCCCCGACCAACTCACTAACCTCCTCATGCTCTCTTTCTCTCCAGTGGACATACATCCTGCAAAACACCAAAGTTCAGGAGGGTTAACCCTTGTTTTTTAATCTTTTTTCATTCAATAAGGGGGTCCACGCGGGCTGTAATACTGACAGTCACATGCAGAGTTTACTCTGCCTGAATGTACACACGGCATGTCCTGAGACAGCCTGCGTGGACCTAGGGCCGACCTTTTGATGGTCGACGCCCCTCGAAAACAAGGAACCCAAAGAAAAAATAAAGACTTAAAATGCAAGATAAGAGAGTTTGTACTTACTTGGTCCAAACAGATGGTTGTTTCGTCCACTGTAGCTCCTGGAATCACCACTTTTATCAAAGGATTTTTTTTTTCTCCAGAGTCAATTTCCAAATCAGCAATGGTGATAATGAGCTATCAGCTTCTATTTATAGACTTTTTGGCCTCTTTTTGTCACTTTTTTGGCCCCCCTTATCATGGTTTTCAAACCAAAAACCATTTAGAGTGATTCAGGAGTTGCATTGGGGGAGTATGATAGGGTATCATGACATTTTTTTTGGATTTTTGGGCAACTTTCGACGGTTCGTGGAAAATTTTTCCGATGATCAACTTGAGCATATAGGTTAGGTGTCTACCCTGACTTTTGTATCTCGTTGTCTTTTTTCCTTTGCCATAGGATTGATCCCATCAGGTTGCAACACAGAACCATCATTGCTTCTTTAGAAGTGTCACGATTTGGTGGTAGAGCTTACTGGAACATGGATGCCCTAGGTAGATCCTGGTTGCATTATGGTGTCCATGCTGTCTCTAATCACTATAGGATCGGAAATCCTTGTTGTTTTTCCTGATTACGAGTTTGAGTCTCATTTGCATGATTCTTTTTTCTTGAACTCACCCTCGGGACTCCCAAAAGACATAAAAGGTCTTCTTTTAAGCCCTTTTTAGGCCCTCTAAACATGAAAATATTGTCGAGCGATCTTGTGGCCTTTCACGCTCGTTAAACTGAAATTTGAAGTCACGTCTGTCCGGCGGTATTTTACCCCTTTTTCGGTCCGGACGGTCAACTGTATGAACAAAGGTATACTCTATGGAACTTCAGTTCTCTACAAGAGTACTCTCAGGTATCATTTTAACCCTTTTTCTGGCCTGGGGGACTAAATTTACAAAAAAGGAACCCCCACAGAGTCCATAGTTAAGCTCATTTTCAGACTCCCTAAAATTGAAAAGATCGCCGAGTGATCTTATTCTCTCACACTCGTTAAAATGGTCCAGAAGAGCATTCCTAACGAAGTCCATAGTTAATCTTTTTTCAGACTCCTTAAAAATGAAAAAATGGTTGAGTAATCTTGTCTTTATCACACTCGTTAAAATGGTTTTGAATAAATGTCTTGTCGGTGCTAGTTTACCCCTTTTTCGAATCAACTAGACTACCTTCGAAAAAGGTACCCCAATAGAGTCTCCTTTTACGTTTTTTCAGACTCTCTAAATATGAAAAACCACCGAGCTTACCTTCTCTAGGCTCGTTAAACTTACATCGAAGGACGTTACCATTGTGTGTTTTGTTAACCGCGTTTGCATACCTGCGTCTTTGGTATAAATGTTGGCTCCATGTTGCTCCCAACTAAACCATCTGAAGCATACCTTATATGCAAGCCTTGTAGCACTTTGCCTCTGCGTCTTAACACTCTTGGCCCCCAGAGGATTTTTCCCGAGTATCATTATTCTGAACATCAGTCTTGTCTTTGCGCCTTGAACTTGTATGTTTGTAACACCCGTTCGTCCATTTTAACATAACATTCCTTTATTCTTTTTTCCAAAATCATTGAAAAAGACAAAAATAAATAAATAAATCAAATATACCCCAAAAAGAGGAAGGGAAAAGTATTTTCTTTATTGGTAGCACAATAAGTCGCCCTTGGATAAAGCACATCTGTCCATTTGTTCGTCAAACTATGGGATTTAATATGACCTTAGGAAGTTGTTCTTGCTACATAGAATTGTGTCCTCAGTTTGGTTATTCTTCCAAACATATGGAGAGTTTGCGTTGCCTCCTGCCTCATAAACTTATGATTAATGCCATGTTGCCTAAGTCTCATCATTTGTCGTGCTGTTGTCCAAGGGAAGTTTTTACCAAGTCTGAGTCGGCCCCTCTGTATTTTGTCTCTTTCCCTCATACCCGACCATCATGAACGTCCAATCAAGTCTTTGTTCAAAATCAATGAAGCCTTCAGTCTGATCATCAAGATTCTCTAGTCCATGACCGATGAGTCATCGAATACCTCTAGGTAGTGAAGTTGTATACTCCTATTACACTCCTACCTGAGTTTTGAAGATTTTGAAGTTGTTGCTCGAGCTATGAAGACCTCATCTCTAGCCATCAGGCCTTATCAGCTTCTGAGAAGATGGATACTCTACATGTATATCTTTTCAATTTCGAGATGTAGCTCCACTGTGTATTGTTCATGGCTACACTTTATATAAGTTATATGACATGGATATACAGTGTATTTGATTGGTAGCCATGAGTTTATTCTATCCCGAGCATGGGTATGCTCGCCTCGGTGAGACAATTGTTATTTTGCAGATGACACCTCCCGATTCCTGATCCCTGGGCTCACTTGTTCGGCACATCGGTGAAGATTGTTAATGTATTTCGGCCATCAGATGCTCTTCTAACCTCACACATTAGGGGACATCTGTTATAACCCTAATTTGCACCAGACATGCTTACTTGGCATCAGGCCATCTCAGATTCCTTCTTTGCCATAACACTGCTAAACAACTCTTCTTAAAAACACTTTTTATAAAGGCCCACACACCCTACTCTATTACTGCACACGTGTACACGCTCGCTAACCCAAAGCAACCCGCGTGTAACTACAAAAGCACAAAAAAAGGAAAGTTGCTGACGGAACACACAACTTTGGGTGATTTAACTGAACCTTTTGGCCATGCATGGCCAAGGGTTCGTCCAAATACCTAGCTTCTTCTAGCCTATAAAAGAAGGGTTAGGGGTCCCATTTGGAGGATGAGAATCATAGTAAAGAAACTATACCCAATTGTGTATTCCCTTTGTCCCAACCCTTTAGCCTTCCTTGTGAAAAGAGAAAGATAGAGCAAAGAAGTTGGAGGACAGTTGAAGAGGAGCCCAGGACCAAGTTCGTGGAGCAGCGACCGACTTCATCATTGTAAGTTGATTTGTTGAAGTTAATAATAAAGAGATACTTTTCCCATCCCACCATATGAGGTTTTTATGATTTATTGTATACTTGTTTATCGAATCTCTAACCCATTAATCTATATATCGAATGCATGCAGAGTTTGTTGTTTGTTTTGTGTGAATGCAGGTCAACCTTGGGAGGAGAGCTACAATCAAAAAATGATCAAGCGTAAGGAAGGATCTACATCAAATGCCCGTAATAAGGTATGCACACTTAACTATGTATTTGCTTAAGAATAATGGGGATTAGGTCTGGGACTAAGGTAGAAAGTAGAGATCTTTAGGTCTTTTCTACCTGCATAATCTAACCCTAAGTGCTAGTCCATAGAGGGATTTCCCACTCACAACAGAGTTTGTTGGAGCTGTCTGTTTTAGAAAATTCCAAGTTTTACCCCTTGAAACTTGACCTACGCAATTTTGGACTGGTACTTCTGGTATTGGTTCAGGTTTCCTAGTTTTCTAGCCACTGGAAAAGTTCGCTCAAGCTGCTAAAAGATGCGCTAAGGCAGGGTGCACTTCCCAAGATATTTTTTGGTCAACAATTCCTCTTCAGTAAAAATCCCTAATTTTCTTGTACGGCAATAGTGATGTCTAGATACCCAGTGAAAGACGCTCTATTCAGTCAAGCTCTAATACCATGTTAATTTTTTACTGTTGTTATTAGGTTATTTCCAAATTACATGAGCATTCAATGCATTTCCAAAACAACAACATAAAGAGGATCATTGAAAGAAACACAATCCCAAGGTACAAAACATTTTATCCTGGGAAACCCTCATGGGGGAGAAAACCCATCAAAAACTTCCTCAATAATAGATTTCCAATACAATGCCAAGACTTAGACCAAAACACCAAATATAAACCAAGACCGAGCATGCACCTCTCTTCTCCTTCCTCCTGCAACTGTAACTTCCTTCAAGATATGCACACTAGATGAGTGAGAGTGAGTGTGTTCAAGTGAGGCACCATCCTCATACATAAATACAAGTTGAGGAGGCGCTAGGGTTATGTCTCCTCACTTAGTGGAGCCAACTTCTCCTAGAAGTGGTTAAAACCACTTTATAAGTACTAGGGGATGACTTTACAAATACCACTATACAAATGCAATTTGACCAATCCACAAAAGGGGATTTTATCTTATACAAGACCCAACATGATCAATCCACAAAAGGGGATTTGATCTATAAGATAATAACTCAAAATTATTTAGAATATTCTTCAAAGTAACAATATTTGAACAAAAGTGGCATAACCCTCTTACAATATTGAGTTGCCTGGTTATCCCTCTTACTTTATCTCCTCTGTGGCCTATCAAGACATCCATTTAATTTATCTCCCATATGACTTGTCAGGACATCCATTTACTTTATCTCCCATATCACATGTCAATACATCCATTTACTATCAGGGAGAGTTGTTAATAATATGATTTTCCCAAAACTCAACATGAAGCGCTTGATGGAGACATGAATGTAAACCATAGTTTCTAGTTTGAGATCAGTGGATGATGGTGCTAGAAGGGGGTGGGCACCCCCTCCAAAGGATGATGCTTTGGTTTTCCAATCAATGGTAGCTACTTCAATAAAAAATTCCAAGCCCCAATCTTCCAAGTTTGTTAAAAAATCAGATGAGGTGACCAAAGTTTCACTTTTGCCCTTCTCGGCTACGAAGAAAGTGATTTCTCTTGTTGATCATGGTCTGATCAGTCAGTTCACATGTATTTGGCCTTCCCTAAAAATGGTTGCAATATGGCTAGAGAAAAACTGGAAGCCTCTCATCTGAGGTTCCTTGAATCATTTCTTCTACGGAAGGGTTTTTTTTTCCTTTCTCTTTGAGTTCAAGGAAGTCTGTGATCTGATTTTAAAAAGTAGCCCATATTTCTTGAGGGAAAGAGGGTTATATCTCAACAAATGGACCCCCGATTTTAGTCATGAAAATGACATTCCATCGACTATTCCAGTATGGTTTCAACTTCTGCATCTCTCTCTCCATTTTTTGAGTTATGATGCTCTTCTATGTATAGGTAGAAATTCTATCGGAAGGTACATTGATCGGGTTGAGCAAGAGGAAAACATGTTCCCTTATGCAAGGATTTGTGTGGAAGTATATCTTGAGAAAGGGATTCTTGAAATAGTGGTTATTTATCTAGACAAATGGAAGAAGGTTTAACAACTCAATTACGAACAACTTCCATTTGAGTACAAAATTTGTCACGAATATGGACATTTTCCCAAAAATTGCAAGAAGGCGGACACACCCTCCTCCCATAGCATGAATAAGGAAGAGCAGTGGAAAGTAGTGTCAAGAAAGTTTGGTTCTAGTGGTAATAGGTTTTTTCACCCTTATGGATCTTCTGTGGGTCCCTCTAATGGTGGATCTCAATATTTGATTAAAAACCTTGAAAACCCTTGACTAGTTGTGAACCCCTCAACAAAAAACAACTTTGAAACTTTATCCAATCTTGTGGATATCAGTGAAGAAGCGATACCAGTCATGCTTGGTGATGATCTACCTATTCAGGAGCCTCCTTCATTCCAAAAAAATCATGGCCCCCCCTTAACTAGATTTAAAATTCCAATGAACCAATGTGAGGATAAAAGGGTCCTATTTGTCAATCTAGTCAAAGAAATTTTGTCTCTATCTAAACCAAGGACGAAAGAAATAGAGCTATTCTGAGACACGGAAGTGGTCTTTTTAGAGAAAAAATATCACTCAGAAAGTGATATCATTGGAGATGAGGAACACGATGACAGAGCTTCAGAAGAAAATCTTCCTAGAATATCTATGCAAAAGGAAACTCGAATAGTTCGAGAAGAACAAGCCAATAAAGATATTTTGTTGGGCTCACAACAAAAATCCCTAAAATGATAGGGGGATCCAAGTCACCTAAAAATTATGGGGGAAATGCAACGTCCAAAGGGGGTTCTCATCCAAACCCTTCTAAATGATTATATCGATCTCCTGGAATTGCAAGGGTTTAGGTAGCCACCCCAAGATCTCTACTTTCAAAGATCTCATCCATTCAGAAAAGCTCCATGTTATTCTGATCCATGACACCAAAATGAATGTGGAATAAGATATCAAGCTAGGGAAAATATTTTGGTGCATTAAAGATGTTATTGTCGAAGATTTAAGAGGGGCCTCCAGTGGCCTATGTGCCCTCTAAACAACAATGATGTATGTGTGCAATTTTCTTTCAAAACACATCATTGGATTCTCACCAAGTTCAGAACCAAGGAAAACAATAAGCCTTTTTTGTTTATCAATGTCTATATTCCCATCAATCCAATAGAGAAATCCTCTTGTTGGAGATCCATATCCAATTTAAAAGACACATAATTCTTTGTGTACTGCATTATGGCTAGTGACTTCAATGTCATTAGAAACGGTGCAAAAAAATGAGGAGGGATTTTTGGTCAGGATCCCTTTTGTGAGAAAATGGAAGAACTAATTGAAGACTGGGACATTATTGATGTCATTCCATAGAGAGGGAAGTATACATGGTCTAACATGTGTACTAGGATAGGGCATATTGTTTCTCGCCTTGATCACTTCATTTTTCATAGCAATTTCCTTTGCCAAAACTCTACTCTTAAATCCTTTATTCTCCCTTTCTCTTATTTCTAACCATAAATTGATTTCTCTTCACATCCAAGACCTGTCTAACTACGGTCATCTTTAATATTGTTTCAATCCATTATGACTTAACTATCAAGAGGTGAATGATTTGGTTGAAGCCACTTGGCATACTTGGATCTCTGGCACACCTATCTATATTTGGGAGCAAAAACTCATTTTGGTTAAACAAGTGCTTAATCTATGGACCAAAACTTCCTTCAATCAATCAACCAAGGAAAAAGAAAAAATCAAATGCAAATTACAAAACTTTCAAAAATATCTTGAGAACAAAGAAATCACTCTCCAACTGCAAAAAAGAAAAATTGAACTGCAAACTCAATATCAAAGATCTCTAAGAAACAAGGAAGAGACATGGCGATTAAAGTCGCGAAGTTGTTAGAAAAATAGGATCGCGGAGCAATAAAATAAAAAAAATGCGAAAATAAAACACAGAAGATACACAATACTATAGAGACACAGATATACGTGGTTCACCTAGTGTGGGATACGCCCACCGGAGAAATTGCCAGGTCCTTCCTTTTTATTATCCAACAAAATGAAGGGATACAACCTACAACACACCCGATGTAACTTCCTCCTATTTCTCGCACAATCTCCTCTCTCAGAATACAATATTCTCAATAATACATAGCCGCAATACAATTCCCTCATAAGAGAGGGTTTTCTTCTAGGGAAAAAAACACTAAAAATAACTTCTACCGTCAGATCTGCGACCTCATAATGAACAGTCCAGATTGACTACGAAATTACAATATTTTACAAGGAATTTTTCCCAATATTTTTTTTTGGGGGCACTGCCCCCGAATCCCCTGTTAGGGTGGGGCTAAAAAAATTGTCGTCGCCCCCACTGGAACCCCCGAAAACAGTTGTGGGGGGGAAATCCTCCCCACACCACCCATTATGGAATGGGGTCCAAGCACATATGAAACAAACCTCTAAATCTAGAAGATAATTAGGCTCCACAACCAACAGTCTTTGTCTCAAGGTTGGTGACAAAAACACCAAGTTATTGTTAATGTTTAAGCCATTATTATAGTTCTTTGCATTTCAATAGATAACAATAGCATAACACAAGATCACTGAGAAATACACAATCACAAGAGACACAACATTTATCCTAGGAAACCCTCTAGGGGAAGAAAACCCAACAAAACTTCCTTATTATAGATAGCCAATACAATGCCAAGAGATAACTTAAACTAATGCAGAAGATCCTCTCCCAAAAGATGCGCCACTCTCTCTCCTTCTTCTCCAACTGTAGTTCTGAAACTTATCTCTCAATGAGCAAGTGAGGTGTGTGTCTAAGTGAGGTGCTAGCCTTCTTATTTATACAAATCTGGCACGTGTGAAGTGTCTCTTCACTGGCAGGGCCGACTTCTCAAACTGGGTGGTTATAACCACCTTTATTACATTTTCGAGCCTCTTGATATATCTTGGGGCCGACTTCTTCTTTTTCCTTTTACAATTACATTATGACCAATCCACAAAAGGGGATTTGGTCCTTATACAATAGCCGACATGATCAATCCACAATGGGGATTGATCCAATGAATAATATATCAAATAATAATAAGAATACACTTTGCAGTTACATTATTTTAACACTCCCCCTTAACAAAAAGGGTATTCTTCAATAGCATCATGCGAGAGAGAGAGATGACAACATCATCAACAACATCAAGTGGGTGAGAGGACAACATCATCAATATCATCTTGGAACACTGACTGGCGTATCAATAAATCATCGAAAGTTTTCTTCATCGGAAGCATCATCATTCTCAAAGGAATGCAATCATCATCTGCATCAATATGTATTAGTATAAAACTTATACATCATCATCATCACAGCACGAGGCTRGCTCATCATAATATAGAACTGACTTTACATCATAGCTGTTAAGCTGGAATCTCAGTACTCGTCTTGCTTTAYRTTGTAGCAATCAAGCTAGAAGCAAGATACTAGACTGGCTTTACGTCACAACTTCTCAAGATGGAAGCACARTACTAGTCTTATCTCAACATCTTTCTTTACATTACAACACTTAAGCTAGAAGCAAGATACTAGACTGGCTTTACGTCACAGTTGTTATGCCGAAAGCACAATAMTAGTCTCATCACATCGTCTTGCTTTACGTCACAACCATCAGGTTGAAAGAAAGATACTAGACTGTCTTTACGTCATAGCTGTCAAGCCAGAAGCACAGTACTAGTCTCATCTCATCATCTTGCTTTACATCACAACCATCAGGTTGGAAGAAAGATACTAGACTGTCTTTATGTCACAGTTGTCAAGCCAAAAGCACAGTACTAGTCTCATCTCATCGTCTTGATTTATGTCACAGCAATAAAGTTGGAAGCAAGATACTCGTCCTTCTTTATGTCACAGCTATCAAGCCGGAAGTAGGCTACTAGACTGGCTTTACGTCACAGCTATCAAGCTGGAAGCACAGTTCTAGTCTCATCACATCGTCTTTCTTTACGTCAAAGCAATGAGGCTGGAAGAAAAATATGTCTCATCACAACAACTACTCCCCCTTTCGAGGAAGGTCCTTTCGGAATATACCAAGCTTATCTCAAAAGTTCTCAAAATTTACACGAGATAGAGGCTTGGTCAACACATCAACAACTTGTTCATCTATGCTAATCTACCGGAGCTTTAAGGCTCCTCTCTGCACCATGTCACGGATGTAATGATATCGAATATCTATATGCTTTGACCTGTCGTGGAATACATGATTCTTTGTAATCTTTATGTAGCTATGGTTTTCACATAGGATCGTGGTTGCTTCCATCTCTAGGTCAAATAGACCGGTCAACAACTTTCAAAGCCATATAGCTTCACAGCTGGCAGAACATGCAACAATGTATTATGATTCCGCTGTGATGAGAGAAATGCTGGATTGCTTCCTACGCTGCCATGAGATCATGGCTGATCCCAAACTGAAACAACATCCTAAAGTGATTTTCCTATCAGAAACACTTCCTGCCCAATCTGCATCAGTATATCCACTCAATGTGAAATCATGATCTCCATCATAGATGAGACCACAATCTATTGTACCCTTAAGGTACCTCATCACATGTTTTGCAGCCACTAGGTGAACATGTTTGGGTTCTACCAAAAACTGACTCAAGGTGTTCACGGCAAAACAAATGTCTAGTCTGGTTTTAGTCAGGTACATCAACGATCCAATAATCTATCTGTACATCGTGGCATCAATCAATTCTAACGAAGTGTCGACCAACAACTTCATCTTCGCTTCCATGGGTGTATTCATGGACTTTCATTCTAACATGTCAAATCTTTTCAGGATTTCGACTGCATACTTCCCTTGATTAAGGAAGATCCTCTCTAAACTCTGCCATACCTCGAGACCTAAGAAATAATGCATTAGGCCAAGGTATTTCATTTCAAATTCTGAGGCAAGTCTCTTCTTACATTCAGTGATGAGATTTTCTTCTCCGGTTAAGAATAAATCATCCACATATAGAAGTAATATCACTGGCTCATCGTTCATAACCTTGAAGTAGAGGTTAGAATATGCTTTACTCTTGGTAAATCCCAAGCTCGTAAGGAATCTATCTATCCATCCATACCAAGCTCTAGGAGCTTGCTTCAATTCGTATAAGGCTTTCTTCAATCTACAGACATGAGACTTCCTGTCTTCAACTTCAAATCCTTGAGGTTGCTCTATATACACTTCCTCTTCGATGACACCATTTAGGAAAGCTGTCTTTACGTCCATCTGGTGCAACTTCCACTTTATCTTAGCTGCAAGAGCTATGATGGTTCTGATCGAAGTGTATCTGGCTACAGGAGCGAATGTCTCTTCATAGTCAATTCCTTCTTTTTGAGAAAAGCCACGAGCTACAGATCTTGGTTTATATTTCTCAATAATTCCATCAGTAGCATGTTTTATTTTGAATAGCCATTTGGAGGATACCACGTATTTTACTCTTCGGTCTGGGAACTATTTCCCATACATCATTCTTTATTATGGATTGGTATTCCTCTATCATGGCATCTGCCCATTATTTCATTTGAATGGCTTCTTCAAATAAGGTAGGATCCTTCTCTAGGAGGTCACACATCAAATCCGTATAACTGGAGAATGGCTTTGGTCTTTTCACCTGTCTCGTGGTTTCTTGGGGAACACCATACTTCTCTCCATATTGAATAAGTTCTCTAGCCCAAGATGGCTTCCTTTTATGGAGGATCGTCATCTGAGGAGGTTCTTGAACTTCTGATATATCATGGCCTTCTCAAATTTCCTCATCATGGGAAGTTACGACTTCCCTCACCAATTCTACGGCTCTGGGAACCTCCTTCACTGCAGTTCTGGGGATTACGAGTTCCTCTTCATATACTTCTTCAAGCTGGCATATTATTGATTTATTGAGAGTTGCATCTTCATCAAAGGTCACATCCCTGCTGATCTCAATGTGATGGTGACTTGGTATATAGATTATGAAGGCCTTGGAGACCTCACAGTATCCCACAAATATTCCCTTCTTTCCTGAAGGTTTCAACTTGTTTCTCTTCTCTTTCGGTATATGAATAAATACTGGGCAGCCAAATATTTTGAGACGGCTCACCTCTGGCGTATTTATGGTGAACATCTCTTCTGGGGTCTTGAGCCCAAGTGCACTATGGGACAATCGGTTCTGCACATATAAAGCTGCCATTGCTACTTCTGCCCATAAGCACATAGGAAGATCTTGATCATGGATCATAGTCTTCACAACTTCCATTATCGTTCTGTTCTTTCGTTCAGCTACACATTTTGTTGGGGATTATAGGGAGTAATGAGTTCCCTCTTGATCCCAACATCTTTGCAGAAGTTCACAAACTCTTTTGAGGTGTATTCTCCTCCATTATCTGACCTGAGTATCTTGATGTTTCTTTCAAAAATATTCTCTATCAAGGATTTGAATTCCTTGAACTTGCTGAACACTTCATATTTAGATTTCAAAAAATATGTCCAGGTATTACAAGAATAATCATTAATAAATGATACATAATATACATACCCACTAATGGAGGACGATGGAATTGGGCCACATACATCTGAATGAATGAGCTCTAGGACTCCTTCTGCTTTGATGTCTCTCTTCGGAAAAGGGTTCTTGATGTTCTTCCCTTGTGCACATCCATTGCATACACCTTCATGGTCACCCTTGAGTTCTGGTTAACCTGTGACTGCTTTGCATATGTATGGTAGCACCTTGTAGTTGATGTGAGATAATCTTCTATGACAAAGTTCACATGAGTTTTCAATGGCGTGGGTCATGGCAGCCTCTGAGTGACCCTTTAGTTTATATAAGCCATTTTCTTCACTTCCAATGATGATTGCTTCAATTAAGGTTTATCCTTTAGCCCACCTAAGAACTTCTCCATCTATAAAGGAAAGTCTGAAGCCTTTCTTTTCTAAAGTTTAAATGGAGAGTATGTTCTTTGTCAAACTTGGTACATATAGTACGTCCTTCATTTTTAGTGAATTCCCTAAATTGAGTTTGTGGTTTGATTCTCCCACTCCCTTGATGGGATATTGGTAATCATCTCCAAGTGTCACTTTCTGAGAACTTCTTTTCTAAGATACAAGAGAGAATGTTTCTTTGTCCTGTCATGTTCTTAGATGCACCACTATCAATTAGCCAAGTTTCCTCTCCAAGTGTTACATATCCTGAGAAGGCCAATATTAAGACATGGTCTTTGATCTTCTCTCTTATCATATTTGCAGGTGGCTCTTCATCTTCGACTACATGGGAATGGTGCCTCTTATGTTTTCTCTTGTATTCTTCTCATTTGGCTGGATAGAATTTCGCAATGTGTCCCATCTTGTCGCAATTATAGCATTATACAGATGAGTAATCTCTTTCCCTTCGCTGTCCTTTCTTCTGAAATCTCCTTGGATGAGATTCTTTATTATTGAATTTGCTTGGCGGTTGAGGTTCTTTATGAGTCTCCTTTTGGAAGTAGGGTTTCTTCCTTCCTCTTTTGGTGTGAGTAGCTAGGGCTTGATTATCAACTCTTGCCAGTAGCGCTTCATGGTTAGCTACTCTTGTTTCTTCTTGGATACATTCTTCCTATAGACTATCAAACTTCAGTTTCTCCATTCTGGCACATATCGTTTGGATGAATGCATCCCAAGGTCTTGTGAGACAATTTAGGGACATCATTATGAGTTTGTCTTCGTCTATGGTATCTCCAATCACTTCTAATTGTTCTTTGAATTCTAATATTCTAGAGAAATATTCCTGAATTGTTTCTCCTTTCTGCATCTTTGTATTCTTCAGTTGAGTTCTTAGATTCATCTTCCGGTTTATGTTCTTTCCTTCATATAGTCTGGTCAAGGCATCAAACATTTCTTTCAGAGTCTTCTTAGATGACACATAAGGAATCAGGTGGTCTTTGATTGAATCTGCAATGATTCTTTTGGCCCTGATTGTGTCCTTTTGATGCTTGTCTTTTTCTGCAGCATCATCGGGTTCCAGAATTTCTCCTTTGACGAATTTTGCTAGGTCATTCTCTTCAAGAATGAGTCCAATCCTATACTTCTAGGCACGAAATTTTTCCACACCTTCCATCTTGTCAACAAGCTTAGTGCTTGCAGACATCTTTTACCTGGAGCTAGGAAAATGAACGAAACATGAAAGTGCTCAAAATCAAATTCTGAACTTACCAGGAGGTGCGCTTGGCTAAGGCGAGTAGCCTGGTGTGTTTAGATTTGAGAAAATCCAACTTTTTCTCCTCCAAACTTGATCTGCAAATTTTTGGACTGGTGCTTCTAGTTTTCTGGTAACTCTATTACTCTGGTACTTCTGGTACACTGGTTTTCTGTGTTTTTGGTACTTTGTGAAACTAGGGTTTCACTTTCCGGGAGATCTAGCCACTGAAAAGGTGCGCTGAGAGTGCCAAAGTAATCCTTGGGGGAGGCCACACTTTTGTAGATGGTTTTAGGGTTGAAAAGCTTCACCATCAAAAAACCCTAATTTGCATGTATGCCAACAGTGACGTTTTTCACTCTTGTGAAAGATGCTTCCTTAAGCTTGGCTCTAATACCATGTTAATGTTTAAGCCATTATTATAGTTCTTTGCATTTCAATAGATAACAATAGCATAACACAAGATCACTGAGAAATACACAATCACAAGAGACAAAACATTTATCCTGGGAAACCCTCTAGGGGAAGAAAACCCAACAAAACTTCCTTATTATAGATAGCCAATACAATGCCAAGAGATAACTTAAACTAATGCAGAAGATCCTCTCCCAAAAGATGCACCACTCTCTCTCCTTCTTCTCCAATTGCAGTTCCAAAACTTATCTCTCACTGAGAAAGTGAGGTGTTTGTCTAAGTGAGGCACTAGCCTCCTTACTTATACAAATCTGGCACGTGTGAAGTGTCTCTTCACTGGCAGGGCCGACTTCTCAAACTGGGTGGTTATAACCACCTTTATTATATTTCGGGGCCTCTTGATATATTCTGGGGCCGACTTCTTCTTTTGCCTTTTACAATTACATTATGACCAATCCACAAAAGGGTATTTGGTCCTTATACAATAGCCGACATGATCAATCCACAATGGGAATTGATCCAATGAATAATATATCAAATAATAATAAGAATACACTTTGCAGTTACATTATTTTAACAATTATTTCACAATCAAGCTACAACCAAATTGACTAATTTTGAAGGCATCAAAGGGGCCACCAAGGTCCATTTTATTGATTTGTACTCTCAATATGAAGAGGCAGACCCATATAATGTGGATTCCTTGCTTGAGAACATTCCCTCTACTATCACAAGTGAATACAATTCTTATATTACTCAACCCATCTCTGAGTCTGAAATTTTTGTTGCAACATGGAGTCTGGAGTTGGATAAATCTTCTGGGCCTGATGGTTTTTCCATATCTTTTTATCGAAATTTTTGGGAGCTAATAAAATATGATCTTAAATGCATGCTTCTCTATGCCCGCCAATATTTAAGAATATGAGGCAATACTTATTATTGATTTTTGGCTTTGATCCCCAAGGAATCCAATCCTACCTCCTCCAGATTTCATCCCATCTCCTTGTGCAACTCTTCTTATAAAATCCTCACCAAAATCATTGCCTCCTGGTTAAAACACATCCTTCTTAAAATCATTTCCCCTAACCAAGGAGGCTTTATGCAAGAAAGACAAATTATGGAAAATATTGTGCTAGTCTAGGAGGCTATTCATTCACGTGTTAAGACTGAAGGTAAAGGAATGGTTATTAAATTAGACATTGCTAACTCTTTTGATCATGTCAGGCATGGTTTCCTATTTTGTGTTATGGAACGTTTTGGCTTCAACTTTGATTTTATAAAGTGGGTCGCTTCTTGCATTAATGGCCCATGGATATCCCCTCTTATAAATGGGAGGCCAGCATAATTTTTTCAAATAAGTTGTGGTTTACAAAAAAGGATGTTCGTTCTCTGCTCTTCTATTCATTCTCATAGTAGAATCCTTAAGTAGAAAAATTGAGCATGAAAGACTATTTGGGATATGCTAGGATTATAGATAGCATGCAATGTCAAAAATATGAATCATTCTCAATTTGTAGATGATACCCTCTTGCTGGGAGGTGCCTCTGTGATTATCACTACCAGATTTAAATAGGTCCTAGATTCCTTCCTTGATGCTTTTGGGGGAGTAGTCAACATAGGAAATGTCAAGTCATGGGATGGAACTCACTACTTCAAGTAACACATGTGATTTCCATAATTTTTCAATTTTCTTTAGTTGATAAATAGTCATCATTTCGATACCTTGGTATCCCCATCTATGAGAAGACCTCTGCATCACTAGACTGGCTGCAAATAGTTGAAAAAATAAATTCAAAGTTTATTCATTGGGGTAGATAGTTGATAAACCCCGTTGGACGAGTTACACTTATCAAAGTCGTCTTAGTTGCTCTTCCTCTATATTAGTGCTCTGGTATATTGGCTCTGCGTGGTATAGTTAATTAGATTTTCATGAAGATAAGAAGGTTTCTCTAGAAAGGAGGAAAAACAAATAAAAAAAAATCACCTTTTCCATTGGAATTTAGTGATTTGTTCCAAGGACAGGGGTGGACTGGGTATTCAAGATCCTAAATTTATTAATCTAGCAATGGGAGTGAAATTATTGTGGAGATTTATTTCCAGGAAATTGTCTTGGTGGAAAAGAGTCGTTTAAAAGAAATATTTCTCAAGAACCAGATAGAGATGCCTAGAGAATCCACCAAAAGTTGATAAAGGATCACAAATATTCAAACTTGTTCTTGCAACAATTCCCCTCATCCGTGAAAATTTGTCATGGATACCTGGAAATAGTAGGTGCATCAATATGTGGGAAGACAATATTATTGCCAGGGAATGGCTCTCTCTGTGTTTGGATCTAGCTCCCTTAAGGACTTGGATGACTGAGCAAGAGATCCATATCAAATTTTCTTTATGAAATGCAAACTCTAGGACATGGATACAGTGGTTGTCTCTCTCCCCTCCTATCCACATGTTCCCTTTATATCAGTTCCTTATTTCCTCCTTTCACAATTGTGCGCCTTTGAATAGATATCATGTAGACTCTCGTGGTTGGGGTGATTCAAACCATATGGTGAAAAAGGTTATCATTCTCCGCTAGAGGCATCCACTAATTATCAACATTCAAGCATGTGGAGGATTGTTTGTCATAGTGATAGGATACCTAAAATCAGTATATTTTGCTGGTTGTTTTCCCACATGAAAATTATCACCTCAAAAACCTAAAAAAAATGAAGAATTGCATGACCATCTCACTGTGTTTTATGTCTTGGTAATGAGGAATCAATTTAACACTTGTTTGTAAATTGCTTCTATGAAAAATAGGTATGGTCCCTTACTCTAGATAGATTATTACATAGATTTATTTGGCCACATTCATGCGATGAATACTTCATGCACTGGTGGAGAAAGTATAATGGTAGCTTTAAGCAGAAAACTCATTTCAAATAGATATGGGAGGATTTTCCTAAATATGTTTGTTGGATTCTATGATTGTCAAGGAATAAAAGATCTTTAATGATGAGTCAAGGCGGCCAAGAAAAACTGTTGTCAAATCCATTTCCTTGCTTACGAAATATGTGCAACACCAACTCAATTGGCAAGATCAATCACTTGATATTTGTGAAAGGGAGTGGGTGAAAAAATTCAAGACAAGACACAAAATATATCCTTACAAACAAATGGGAATCTCTTTACCTAAATGGGAAATCACGAATCTGAGCAAGAATTTAAGGAGTGGCTCTCTCTTCAGCAGTCCAGTATTTTTATTTTTATTTTTTATGGAGCCTCTCAAAATAACCCAGGGGTGGCGTGTGCAATGGGGATCATTTGCAATCTCAA
The DNA here is from genome assembly GCA_032191745.1 of Picea mariana. Taxonomy (NCBI): domain Eukaryota; kingdom Viridiplantae; phylum Streptophyta; class Pinopsida; order Pinales; family Pinaceae; genus Picea; species Picea mariana. The sequence goes on from JASDQU010309134.1 coordinate 26,477, forward strand.
AGGAAATTCAATGGCCTTCTATTCTTGGTGTCTAGGTAGTGTCTCTAATAACATTGCTGAAGAATATGCTCTATGAGCAGGCCTTAGGCTCGCAAAATATATATGAATACTCAAGCTTTCTATTCTCGGTGATTCAACATTGGTGATAATATCACTGATAAAAAAGAATATTGTTGGGTACAATTTATTTATCGGTATCATGTCTCATTCACTCGCCCTTATATCTAAATTTGAACAATACTCCTTGTACCATATTAAGTGTGAGCACAATTCATGTGTTGATCAATGGGATAAATAAGGTGTTATCTCCCAAAATAAAACCGTCCTTTTTAGTCGAGTTTTGTGGTGGATAGCATGGCTATCGGTAGTTGCCTCAATTCATTTTTGAGTATTTTTAACTGCAAAACTTAGGTTTTGGTTTTTGTCTTAGAAATAATATTATCCATAAAGTCTTCTTTTCAAAATTGTCATTTTTTACTTTCCACAGCTAACGTGTGTCCAAAAGTTCATTATGCGCTGTGGAAAGTGTCCACTTTCAACAGCTAAGGAGCTCTTTTCATCAGTCGATGCGCCGTTGAAAGTGGCGAATCTCAAAGGGTCTGACAATCAAGTTCGCGGGTGGCGCGCTGTGGAAAGTACATGCTTTCCACAGCTAAGGAGCGGTTTCATTAATATGGCGCGCTGTTGAAAGTGCATACTTTCCACAACTAAGGAGTGTTTTTTAAATAGTGGTGCGCTGTTGAAAGTGCATACTTTCAGCAGCTAACAGGGATGTTTCACAGAATCATGCGCTGGTGAAAACATTGCTTCGTCATCATTGTAGTTGGTTGAGAAATTGCTGTCAAAATTCAAATTTAAAATCCTCTTGTTCTTGCACGTGCAAAATGTCAAGTCCATAATGCACCAAATCAATTTCCAGGTTAAACCTCAAATTCAGCCACGAATCAAGCCATTAATCAACCATGCATTCAGCCAAAGCAATAACGTGTTTCTTCATAGCTGTTTCTGTTTTGCGTGGTCATGTTCATTTTCCTGAGATCGCAGATGCCAGTACCTGTAAGATTGCGTTTTCCAGGGGATTTAGAAAAGTTTATCACAGAGCATCCATTAAAGGCTGATTTGACAGTTGTTAACTTGTTGGTTGCACTACACATAGAGAACAAAATCGTCGACCCTCTGAAGGCATTATATCCTTATCGTGATCAGATATCAGCTATATTTTATAAATGCTCTGTTCTCTTGTTTAATGGTTGTTGTTTATTAAACACATATTTAAGGGAGCAGGAAGGCCCTGTAGTGAATCCAGGGGACGATGTCTGCATACCCAGGCCAACGGATTTGTTGGAATCTCTTAGATCACCAGGTGGTCTGCTGCCCTTTGAGGACATACAGGAATGTGGATTTGATAAGACTATAGGGCTGGGAGATGTTGGAATACCATCTTTGGGATTCCTCTGCAAGCTGCACGTAACCCTATTCTGGATGTTCTGGCTTATGCTGGAATCAACAGACTTATGGATCTAGTGGAGCCGGGCTTGGCATGTGAAAGTGACACTGTCCATCTTTCTTTATTGGGTTATGATCCAAAGATATATTACAGAGGTAGGGGTGCTTTTGAATTAAAGAAAACAGATCCAACTCCTGAGTGATTTCAACAGTGCCACACCTCCACCCAATAGCATATCACAGTGTTTTGGTGTGCAGAACCGTTTGGGGTTTTAAATTGCAAATGGAAAGAATGATACTTAAACTTGTAGGACACTTTTCAATATTTTTTCGAGCTCCAAATGAATATATGAAAACACCATTGGATAGCTTAGATTCTCTAGATGTCGATTGACTATTCATACATGAAAAATGGATTTTCTATGACCGAGAAATTCGATTTTGAAAATCTGCCCGCTTTCAACAGCGCAAATCGATATTTTATGACCCGTTAACTGTTGAAAGTGACGACTTTCAACAGCGCAGGAGTGTTTTTTACGGGCTATGCGCTGTGGAAAGCCTGTAACGGCCAGAATGTTACAATTTTCGCCCAGATTTGGAATTTTCGAATTAAAAGCAGATGAAACCTTTTGGATTAGACAGGTGGTGGATTATTCCATCAAATCCAAAGGCTATTTTGGGAAAGACAAGTCAAAAAAGGAGTCTTTGGTTAAGTTTTGGTCATTTTTGAAGGCAGAGTATTAGGAATGAATAGGACAACTCATCAAATTCGAATTTGTCTCTCTTGGAGAGTCAACATCCAACCTTGGGAGGTTATCCAACACTACATCAACAATCAACAAGAGAGAAATCTGGGATTGACCTCATTTTGGGGATCATCCCTCATCTTTTGCAATCAGATTTTGACTTACTATTTTTAGCTGATCTGATCCACATTTTTAGGATCTGAGAACATCTTGTAAAATCTATAAATCTACATTCTGAAGACTAAGAGGAGGTTGGATTCTGGATACTGTAATACACTTTTGTACTCAGATTTTCATTGCTAATACAGATCACAGGTTCCTTTCCATTTTGGTATCAACTTTTCATATTTCTTCTTCACTATTATCTTGTTGTCAAACCTTGAATAGCTGTTATCCTATCATTTGGTTCATGACATTATAATCATTTTCTTTAGTTGTTTATTAGACCCTGCTTTGCACTGGTTTATGAACAATCTTTTCTTCATCCACTGAAAGCTATTTTGTTGTTTAACCAATCTTGGAGAGCACCGTCTATTTGTTTACCATTTGATGTCTGAATGCTATTAGATGAATTGAGTTATCCCATTGATCCACCTTTACAAAATACAAAAACATTCATTTCTTAAGTTATCAAGCACCTTTGGTCTGCAACCACAAAGGGTTTCTTGGAGTGATAACAGAAGGGACAAACTTGGAAGAAGGCATAATCAAAATCAATGGGATAAGAAGGAAACCCCCCCTCTCTTAATTCATATGAGTAGAACTTTAACAGGAATGGACAATTGGCAAGGTGTGGGAATCATTATCCATGTATTCACATGGCTTACATGATGACTTGACAGTGCAACAGACAAATGCATTTATTTGAGTTTGTGTGAGGTCAAGCGTACACACTCGAGTATGTTTGAAACATAGTTTCATGGTGTAATGGCTCTGGTCTTGAAATTTCCCCCCTAAGGCATCAGGGTATGGTGTTTTCATTTGAGGTTTCATCAATCTGAATTACACTCTTATTGTTACACTTGTTGTTAAACTTATTGTTACACTTTTTGTTACAATTTTTGTTACACTTGTTATTACATGTGTTTTTACAATTGTTGTTACACTTTTTGTTACACGTGTTGTTACACTTGTGATAAAATTTGTGAGTGGTAGGTTTTTTTTTCTTGTTGGTTGGGAAAGCATGGATCCCTCTTGGAGCGATGTTAAATGCATCCTCATAGGGCATGAGGAAATGGACGAAGCCAACAATTTTGGCCTTCAACATGTTTCAGATAAATTAGGAGATATAGGTCAGACCATTGCCATTCTTGTTCAATGCATAAACAACTTGGAGATGGAATTTCAACAATTAAGATCATTGGTTTTACCTCAAAATTCCCAGTCAGCCTCAAAATTCCCAGTTTCAGGCCTTGGAATATCAGAAGATGAGAAAAGGGGTCGAGATGTAGCTCCAATGGATGTCGAAGAAGATACTCCTTGTCATGGGGGAGTGCAGGAAGTTCCAGACAATGATTTTTCCCATCGTTAATGTTTTACAAAGTTATTTTTTTTGGGACAATATGTAAAAGACATTTGCAGCCAAATTGCATGGAAAAATTATAGGAAGGCTTATGTATTTTTCAATATGTTTGTAGTAGGGGAATGTATAGGCAGTTAGCCAAATTTTGTAAACCTTTTTGAACACGTCGATTCGCTTCGGCACAACCCTTATATAATATAAAATTTCAGTTCCAGTTTTAAAAAAATAATAGGATTTCCCCAGTCATCTTAGAACACAATGATGAAGGAGTTCAAGGCCCTTCATAAAAATCATGTTGATTATCCTATTGATCATGACAATCGTACTCCTATAGTATTAAAAATTAATTCTCCAATAACCTTAGACCAACCACAACCCTCTAGTGTTGCACCACTTCCTTCCTATCCAGAGAAATTAAGTTTCGACAAGCCGCTTACTCAGCTTGAGTTTGATTTCTTGGGGGAGTTGTGGAATGTGTATGTAAAAGTTCCCTTATTCTAGGCAATCAAATATTTCCCTATCTATGCCAAATTTATCCAAGAAATATGCCTAAGGAATCCTAGTAGGAAGAAGAAGGATCCCCAAAGTATCCATGATATTGGTCAACTAGCTGACTTGATGCTTGGGAATATTTTTATGACCAAATATACTAACCTAAGAATCCCCATAGTTTATGTTAACATCAACATCATTCATATTCCTAACATTTTGATTGACTTACATGTTGCCATCAATGTCATGACTAATAAAACCATGGGAGAAAATTCAAATGCCTAATTTATACTAAAATCCTATGGTCCTTTAGTTAGCTAAACGATCTGTTGTTAATCTTCAAGGGATACTTGAGAATGTATTAATATCTATGGATTCTTGGGATTACCCTGTAGGTTCATGGTTCTTCAGCCAAAGTCCAAACTAGGGGGATACCCACTAATCATAGGAAGGCCTTGGATAGCTACTAAATATGCATACATTATTTGTAGATTCATGGATATGGCTATTTCCCATGGTAATGCCACCATGAAAATCACCTTGGTTTGTATTTCTAGGCCCTTTGCAAATCAATAAATGCCCATGTGGGTGGGGGATGAGGACATTGGAGATGAAAGTATTCAACCTCTACTTACACTTGATGAAGCTCTCACTTTCAAGATTGGCACTGAGGATGATGTAATAAAAAAATTCATAACTAATACCTACTTATCCTAACACCCAAATTTCCCATTAGTTTTTTTTATATTGGACATGTGTCACTAAGAAACATCGAGACCTTTCCAACGGTGCAAGAATTGCCTCAATCAGAGTTTGTATGCGAAATTTATGCCTCTCACAAGTTGACCTATTATATTGATCACCATGGTGCGAGTGGATGCCATGTCAGCCTCCATTACTTAAACATGTGGGGCTAGCCACGTAGTGGATTTTCTAACATTCTAGAAGGTCCAAAACCTTATCACAATTGAGGCTTGAGGAAGTCAAAACCCTACCCCTAGATGACTATCATGCTATGTTAAATATCAGGCTGCTATGAGGAGAAGGGGTTTCATTATATGTTATTGTATTTTGTTCCATATCAAAGCAAAACAACTGGGGGTGGGAAATTAGAGAGCATAATAGAGGGGGTTAATGTTCTGTAGTAGCCCAACATACCATAGGTCTCAGGTAACTCCATAGAGATTGCCTTCTCCTTTGTACTTTCATTATTTTCATACTAGAGAAAAGAGAGCAAGCAGCCTCACCTTCTAGCTCAATTTTCTCCTGTAAGGATTTCCCAGATCAAATCTTTGTGTTGTTTTGTGAATGGTGTGTGATTGTGTTTTGTTGTTCTCTATTTTCTGCATTTTATCTATTCCATGCATAAGCAAAAAATTATTAACTAAAGATTCTAGAATCTAAAGGAATTTAACCTTCATAGTGTAGATTTCAATTTTATTTATTAGATCTATTGTGACAAACTGTTCTAGTGGAATATCCATGGCAGTTTATAGATCACTATAGTTTTGTCCCATTCACAATTATATGAATCCCCAATTTACCTCTACAACTAGCACCTTGTGTCAACTATTCTTGTCTTCCTATTTCATATGTGTTTTGTCTTCACATCCATGTGTTTTCTCCATTTCTGAATATGCCTTTAACTTATTCTTCTTTCACTTCACAGTAAGTCTCTGTGAACAAATTTGAACATTTTAACGAAATGTAGTTTGCGGACATCTTTCTTCCTCATATGCATGCATATTCTTGAATGTATTCAAACTAGCTTAATACTCCTCAATCACCTACAAAACTTCACGATAATTCCATAAGATGAGGATCTTTGTGACTACTTGCTAAATGACATAGTTATGTTTCCCAAGAAAACTTTATTTGTTGCATATAACACACCATTTTGAGGTAATAAGACACTTTGGAGTGGAGAAGACAATTACTAATTTGCAAAGGTATTTCTATTAGTAAAGGATGGCACAAATTATGGGAAAAATTTTCTATTAGTAAATGATGGCACAAATTATGGGAAAAATTTTCTATTAGTAAAGGATGGCACAAATTATGGGAAAAATTTTCTATTAGTAAAGGATGGCACAAATTATGGGAAAAATTGTTTGTGATTTCCTCCTTTTGATCATATTTAGACTATAGGCAAGTACATTCACCTTCAATCATGAGCATATCACATGGATTGACTTTAGTGGACTTCCTTAAAGGTTTATTGACAACTCGTCTAGTAAATGCAA